>JAHPZR010003080.1:0-12187 GCA_019787425.1 Platygyra sinensis | reverse complement strand
GGGGTGTGCAGATTGGATCTCGAGGGAGGGGTGCAATGGTTGTTCTATAAAAAGTTAACCCAGTTGTGGGAAATATCCCTTTTTAGAAAGGAATCGGCAGCCTGTGATGGCAATTCGAGGCAAAGATTTTCACAACTAATTACACCAATCGCGTTGGGCGTGTCTTTAAAGTCTTTTTCTAGATATTTTCGTCCACATATGTTAAAACTAATTTATATTTTTTGGCCACGTTCTTATAGTAAACAGTCATTGTTATGGCGGTTGCTAGGTGAAAAAACTTGTACCACTGTGTACTTTTCTTAAAATTCACACTCTGGCAGAAAATTCGGCAGAATCGTTTCAAAATGTTCTTGACAAGTCCTCAAGGGTCTCAGTCTTGTATTTCCAAAAAATTTAATTTTTCATGGATCAATATCAGTATCTGGGCAACTGCGCACCTACCCCTCCCCTAACCCAACAGTAACACTAACTTATTTACTTATTATAACATGTTGGGTTAGGGGAGGGGTAGGTGCACAGTTGCCCAGATACTGATATTGATATTTTAGGGTACCATACCCTCTTAATGAATTACACACTTTGTCCGTAATGACGCCATAGTAACAATACGGAGATATTTTGATTTAATCTCACTCGCGATCACTATTGGTTACTCGTGATCACACGTGGTCACTCGTGGTCACTCGTAGTCACTCGTGGTTACTCGTGGTCAGTCGTGGTCACTCGTGGTCAGTCGTGGTCACCCGTGGTCACTCGTAAGTAGTTTTAGACCCTATCCCCAATGAGAACATTCTGATTGGTTCATTTTGGTCGGCATTTGCCAAGGGGACTATTTTTTCATGCTTTGAGTTTTTTTCGCTCGGCAAATTCAAGTCGTAGTACAGCTACTTCAGGTACTACACGTACTTGAAGATATGCAGAAACAATAGCCTGTGTAGCAGTCGTTTCCAAAAACTGGGAGGGAGTGCAAAGAAATAAGGAGAAGAGGGAAGGGTTGAGGCGAGCGAAGGAAGCATATATGTTTAAAACATATCTTTAAAGCATATCTGCGAAGCGACTTGCAAATACCAGCGGTAATCATGTAAAATAAGAAATAGAAAATATACTGCAAAGGTTGGTCAAGACAACGTGGACATAGGCGTTGTTACAATATTTCGGCTGGCCAACACCAGCCTTCTTCAGGTTTATTGAATGGATAAATGTAGCCTGCGAACAGGCTCCCGGTTCGGTTGGGTTTAGAGCGAGATAGCCGAGTGTAGTCTTGGGTGAGTGGGACGAGCCGAGAGCGGTCTGGTGAGGAGGGAGTGCGCAGGGGAGCCTGTAGACATTCCATTGATGCCGCCGTTCCATGATACCAGCTCCTGGTATCAAGATCTGATTGGTTGAATCGGTGACTGTTGACAGCTCTGAGACAAATAATTGACATATGTTGACAACTGCTTGTAAATTAGCATAATTCTTGCCGAGACCGTCAACAACGGCTTCCGTGTGCAATGCACAGTTCACTGACGACGAATTTGAAGCAACTTTGAGCAATTCTTTGCTACATTTTCGTCACATCTCTTGTTTGAAACGTGAGCAGAAGCTATGCCTGGAAACTGTGGCGTAGAAGCGCGATGTTTTCGGAATTCTACAGACTGGTTTCGGGAAGAGCCTAATTTTTCAATTGTTGCCGCGTCTATGATGGTAAATAAAATAAACAGCCCAAACACGACTCCTACGCCGGGCGGTTTGTGCCATTTGTAGATTTGCCGTTTATTTTTCGGTCTTTCGACCTTTTTGTCGCTTCACTCTTGTTCATGAAAGGCATTTCGTATTGTGTTATAAGGAGAAAACTATACTAGAGTCGTTAGATCGTGCTAGGCGGCAAATTTTAATAAGTCATAGGTCTGCGTGATTTCCGCTGTTATCTGCTTGTTGCTTCGTTGAGTTTGACACCTCCATAATTTGCCATGTGTTGGTGTATTGTTTTGGCTCATTTCTATGGCAAGATTTGCTTTTTAAGTCTCCAAGTATTTGCTTTGAAGGGACAAAATATGACATTTACCGTGAACGTGTTGCTTACTCGCATTCTATTTTGTGACGCCGGGCCCGGCTATGATTACAACTGTTTGCAAGTACAGTAGGTGGATTCTTATCACGGGTGTCATATTTGCCCTCCTACGTTTTCCTTCGTAGCTTTACTTCGAGAAAGCTATAGGCTTGTCTAGAGAAATTCTAATGTTTCTTGCAGCTATCCGATCGAGCTTATGTTCCTCGAGCGCGATGTATAGGTTTATTTCTCCTTTGGTTGTTCTAGTACCGCAGGATTTAAATTTAACTCATTACGCGCAATTCTGTCGACTGCGTTGCGTGTTGTTTATGCCATTGTTCGGCTCAGTTCTGATTGTAGACCTCTTAAAGCTTGCCGCCTAGCACGATCTAACGGCTCTAGTTTTCTCCTTTTCTCGTAAGAGTCGTGTTTGGCCTGTCTACTTTATTAACCGCGCGGCCGTAGGCCGAGCGGTTCTTGCTCGGCTAAATATAATGGTGGTCTTTCCTTTCATAAGCCGCCGTTTACAAGAAGTTTAACAATTTGCTGAGATCCTATCTAACCCAGAAGTCTATTAGCAGCCTTTCAAATCTTCCTGTTAATCGAGGATTCTCATCAAGAACTCGTTTAACTCAGTTCTGTTTCGATGTGTTTGGCACCCACCATTATTCCAGAGATTCCGTTACGTTGCTGGTTGCCTCGAGCATTTCTTGAAAATTATTTGGTGTTTAGCACTTGGATTTTACATGGACCTTCGATTGAATGCTACGAGAAGAAGCATCAACATTTCAGCCTTTATGTGGTGTTCGATTTGGAAGCCGGGCGATTCAAATTTATAGGTGAAAATCTGCTTGGTGCTGTAACGGTCAAAAATGATCTTTCCACCCTTGACTCCTTCTCATAACGTGTAGTAACAGCCAATGCAAAATCCACAAAATCGCTCAAACTTGCCATTTTGAGCCCCAAAAGTTTTGTAACGAGTAAACAGTTTAAGTGGAATAAGCATAATAATTTCAAATTCTACGAAAAACGCAACTAGGAGAATATTTTTTTTTCCCTCAACACTTTCAAAGCGGGTGTGCTAAGGTTATTCGAACCATCTGTAAACAGTAAGGGGTTTCCAAAGTGTTCCCACGTTTCCCCAAGGGTTTTTATCGTTTCCAAGTTCCAGGGATTGATTCAAATATTCTGAGAAACAAATCGGCTTTAATCATGGGAATTTGTACAACTTTCACTTACTTTCAAACTCTTCGCCCGCGAAAACGTGCACTCGACACGAAACAGGATTCTTATGAATCGAAAGAGCCTCGATATCGATAACTTGAAATAGAGGCAAATGCAGTGATATACATACATCCAAAATACCTCCCAAATGATAATTTGGTTGTATCACATGAGTTGATAACGTGAATTGGCCACCGTAAAGAGATTGGGAAGCTGACGTTTCGAGCGTAGCCATTCGTCGTAGCGAGTCCGCTCTGATTCACTTCGAAGAAGGGCTAACGCTCGAGACGTCAGCTTTAGAATCTCTTTACGGTGGCCAATTCACATTATCAGCCCAATTGATAAAACCAAATTATATCAGTTATAGTACTGGACTGAGTTGAGCACAATTGGTATATGTAATCTCTTATCTGTATTTGTATTTGTTTTTCTTCCTTGAAACGCTTATTTTTAAGAACTTCCTTCACGTTCACGTTGAAAATATGTTATGCTTTAATTCCCAGAACATGACAGGCGACGACACCATCGTATTGTCTCTGGCCATACTGTATGTGATAACAATGATTGTAGCTTTGGCTGGTAACACACTGCTGATCTACATCGTGTTCAGAAAGCCTGGAACAAGAAATCTGACAAGTTTCCTGTTTGTTAACATGGCGGTGGCTGATTTGATGGTTGCTGTGTTTCAGATGCCAGTCAAAATTATTCTCTTTTATGTCGTTGTAAGCTCTGAATTAATTGGGACTTTTAACTGCAAGGTTCTTTACTATGCTGTGTATGTCTCGACCATCGCCTCCATTTTCTGCCTCACCGTAATGGCATTTGATCGATACTTTGCCGTGGTGCACCCTTTCAGGCGGAGCATTTGGTTCAGGAAGCCTAAGATCATTACCCCAATTATTTGGATCTCATCCATGGCCTTGATGTCGATCGTACCATTTGCCTTTAAACTCGAGCAAGGCAAATGTCGGGTGGAGACATCTCTAATTTTACCCTTCTATGCTTACTTTTTTGCTGTCGGCTTCCTCCTGCCCCTCGCTCTTATCTCAGTTCTGTACATCCTTGTTGCTCGAAAATTGTGGCTCCACGAAGTGCCTCGGGATCATAACGTTAGTGAAAATCAAGGAGAACAGGAAATCCCCAAGAAAAAAATCATCCGAATGCTCATCATTGTTGTGGTGGTGTTTGCAGTCTGTTGGCTTCCAGTGCACGTGTATCAGATGGACGAAGGCGTGAGCAACATACTCGAGAGTTGGGGTGGGATCAGTTGGGATCCTTATATAATTATCTACATTTGCGACTGGTTCAGCCAGGCTAACAGTGCCATAAACCCGTGGCTGTATATTGGTCTGAATGGAAAGATGAAAGCAGCTTTCAGAAGCATGATCCGATGCCGCCACGAGGTACTCGCTGATCAAGTACAACTTACCTTAACTGCTACCAAAAATGGCAGAACGAATCCCGCAAAGACCACCTTGTTGGAAACCAGATTATAAAATAACAGTTCGTTATTCACTCGAAGCAAGTTCCCCAAGGAACTACTTGGTAAAAGCCAAAACGTAAATAACAGTTTGTTCTTCAACCCAAGCGGGCTCTAAAAAAGACTTTGCGCTGGAAGGGAAAATGTGTATTTTAATTTGTCCTTCATCCAAAGTGAGTTCCTCCAATAACTTTTTGCTGGAAGTCAATTTGTTCTTAGCAAACTTGCTTCCGTGGAAAATTCTTAGCTATTGATGCTCATTACCATGAATACTGACCATGACAGGGTGTTATTTCATTTATGTAGAGTTATGTCGATAGCAGTACTTTACAAAAATCGTGCCCTAAAACAATTTACTCTTGTTTTGTTTAATTATGTTCATTTAGCTTCATTTACAGTAATCTAAGTATTGTGATTTGCAAGAGTTTAGTCTCTCGATTGAAAAACGTTTCAACGAGGAGTGGGTACTCCACGAAATCTACCTAGTGAAGTATTTCATTAATCCCAATTGACAAATGGAGAGATGTTACTCAGGCAACAATTCGGGTAAAATCTTTTGGAACTTTGTTATCCAGTCAGAAATAAAGCTAAAACCAAGCATGACACGCTGGCACACCTTTGCCCAAATTTTACGTCGGCTACATCTCTTGGTTTTGAGCTTTCGTTTGTTCGTTTGAGCGATTATTTTAGTTTTCTTGTTTTGCAACACTCGAGGAAACGTTACGAAAAGTCTCATTCCGTGTATCATATAGCTTGTTTACAAAAGCTTTGGCTTTATTAGTTAAGTGTCCAAAAAAAATACTTCAATAGTCAGTACAAGGATATGCCAAAGTAATTAACAGGTGACGGTTTTTAGATATCTGAACTTAAAATAGATTTTCCGATTGTATTGTTATCCGTTTTCTCATTGATTTTGGTGTTGATCGAGAACGCAAATAAAAGAAAATAGAGTGTTATAAAAATCTCGGTTCCAAAAACCTTGAAATTAGTCAAAAATACGCTATGCAGTTATTTTAACTGCATTTTGTTGTTTGGAGATTTGATCTTAAAATACAGTCTTTTTTGTCTGATAAATTACATTTTGTTTCTAGGGGCTGATGACATGATGTACATAACGGATAAGAATTAAAAACATGGTTTATCCCTAAGATAACTACCAACATTTCTGATTCCAACTGGGACTGTGCTTTGGTGCCTTCATGCAAAACGGAAATAAATTTACTCAGCCCGCGTGTTCAAGAGGCGTTTTCATATGCGTTCTGCTTGGCTAGCTGCAAACACCTCCGTGTCTTGAAGGTTATATGGAAATATGACCGTTTCAAATATTTGAAAATTTAAGATGGCTCTGAACCATAAGTACAAAATTTTGTATTAAACTTTGCCTAAAGTTGCGTCTTATCATGTTTATCAAAAGAGAATATAAAAAGTAACCGTGCCGTTTTTGAACTATAGGTCCTTAAAGCTGTAATTAAGGAGTTTTGAGCATTTCATACTGCTGCTATGGTAAAATATCGTATTACGAAAGTGAGAACTAAAGTAACGTGTTTAGCAACGCCTAGGCAGTATTTTGATATTATCATTTCACTTTTAAGTAATTAATGAAATATTTGCTAGCGAATAGGAATAATACATTTCTTCCCTAAAAATGTAATGTTGAATTGTCATGTTGCGTTGCGTGTTGCGTGACAACATCCGGCAAAAGATTAGCTTCAGGATATGCAGCACTGACTTATATGTAAATGGGAGGATAGGGAAAAACATAACTTACTTATTTTTTTGCGAATATAGGGTTTTATGTTCCCTCCCCCCGCCCCCCCCCCCCACAATCCTATGTTGTGAATTGTCTTGCTGCGTTACGGGTTGCATGGCAATATCCGGGCATGTGCCGAGAGGTCATGATGCTAGATCAAAGAATGTCCCCTCTAGGGGCATACGTTGCTATTGCAGAGTCAATTGCTTTCACGTCATTAAACTTTTTGACTCCCTGGGGAAGAGGTGATCTTGTTGTTGTTGTTGTTGTTTTTTTTTTTTCTCCCAACCCTGTCCATTTTTTTTTCCTCTCAGGAGAGCCGTGGGTTGTTTTGCATTTTCGCTTCGAGTGCCCTCACGTTTATTGGCGAAGTAAAAGGTTTAATTTTGTTCCTTGTAAATTGATCATCATCTCAAAACATTATTTTATTAAAGCGGCTCTGGGCGTTTGTTCATGGCCATTTAATTTCAACAGTGTTTTAGGAAAGAGTTAACTAAGGGTTAGCCTTAATAATCTAGGAAAATCCAAGAACGATTATAAACGGAGCGTATTCAACCCCATTAGATACAAATATTTCAGGAGTACATCACGTATTGTAGTGGGCCTGGAATACTCTCCATTGAGTCAGAATTACATGTTGGAGTCTAGAATACTCTAGAGTGCTTTTGCTTTAACGGAGTGAAAGAAGTGGCAGATAAAAAACTTCAGCCATAGATTATGGAACGATAACATCAGAGACATAGACCGTGATCATGATTGTCAATATTCACTATAAATGAGATAATATTTTTATAGATTAGTATCCAAACCGGGAACTAAAACCGTAAACTTTGCTCAATCAAACGGATGAAATACGATTAACAAGATGTAAATGTAACAAAGCTAGCCACAAAATTATACACTTATCGCGATTAATAAACAAGGACAAAAACCGGTAGACATCACCCTTTCATCAGGAAAAGCACCAACTTGTAGTCGCGGATTTTGACCGTTAAAGCGGCCGGGGCCAGCTGCGACCGCCGAGCGTTCCTTTAAGTTCAAATATCGAGCAGATCCTTGTTGCCTCGCAAGCAATCAGAATAATATATCCTTGTCAAGCGCGCAGGATAAACGAACCTTATTAACTTAGCATGACTTTCATTAACACGAATGAATGAATAAAAACAAAAAGACAAAAGAAAATGCTTATCTTCAATTGACGGTTGGCGAAGAACTGACTTAGATATTGCATTAGCAACTCCTAAAACGCAGACAGGGGACTGCAGACCTGAATAAAATGCACATTGAGAAAAAAGTCCACACTACAAACTACAGGCTTCAAAATTGTGCATCATGTTATTATGCATAGGTTACTTCATAGAAAATGCGACGTACGGATTTATATTCACGAGTAGCAAAATTCTGGAAAAAGAACGAGCGATTGCAGCAAACAAATGAGTTTTTTGAAGTATTGCAAAGAGTGAATAAAAAATCGATACAAATTACTTACAATGCTGTAATTTGTTTATTGTATATATCTCTGGATTTATGAAAACAAGGTTGAATTAATTACTTGCTTAAAGAATTACTTACTTACTTAAAGGATGGATATCACGCACTAAATGGGGGACGATATAAAAATTAAAAGGAAAGTCAGTCCTTTTTTTCCCTTCTTTTACCCGTTTCTCTTCCATTCATTGCTGTTCTGTCTCTATTTCTCGCCCGTCTTCATGGGCGAAAAATAGAGACAGAACCTGGAGAAATCCAGGTGAATTATGGGTTATTATGGTACGGTTAGGGCTCTTTGGCACCGTTTTCATAAATGCAGATATATATATATATATATATATATAGACCGGGTTACTGGGAAAGAACAGCTGCGAGAGAAGGAGGGCCAATGGGCTTATAGACTAAAGACTCTGGATCCGGATGGATTGAATGACAATGATTTTTTCTTTGTGCAAAATAGGCGTTCTAGACGTACGTGAACTGCTGTTGATTTAGTTAGCGCGCGCGTGTAGGAGATTTAACGGTGTATGAGAGCACGTGCGTGCGCGTGAATGTTTTATTTGAAACTTGTAATAATAGTATGACGTGTGCAGGGCAACTGTAATTTACCCTGATGAAGACTCCTGTACGGAGTCGAAATATAGGTGTGTAAAAAAGTTTATCGTTTGTCTTCATTTGTGATTAGTTTTATGTTTTATGAGGATTTATGGTTGCGACAGATGCTTGTGAAGAGTTGTTATATATATATATATATATATATATATACACTGTCACAAATGATGACTAAACGATTGTTTTCCCGCACCTATATTTCGGCTACTTAAAATAGCCTTCATCAGGGTGAACATGGCAGTTACAGAAAAGTACGCGTATTACAATTCAAATGCTGTCGAATAATGCACTCGCGCGCGCTGAGCTGATATTAAAACTCGCGCGCTCAATTTAAACAGTCGCGCGAACTAAAGAGAAAACAGTAATGCGTTTTCACCGCGCACGTCTCGTGCGCTTGTTTTGGTCAAAGAAGAAGTACAGAGTGAACGAAACAGAGTGAACAGAGTCAGAGTGAACGGCGAGGAAGAATTGAGGGACAAGGAGGGCCAATGGGCCTACAGGCTAAAGAGTGTTAAACCAAGTGGTTTAAATGACAATGACTTCTTCTTTGACCAAAACAAGCGCACGAGACGTGCGCGGTGAAAACGCATTACTGTTTTCTCTTTAGTTCGCGCGACTGTTTAAATTGAGCGCGCGAGTTTTAATATCAGCTCAGCGCGCGCGAGTGCATTATTCGACAGCATTTGAATTGTAATACGCGTACTTTTCTGTAACTGCCATGTTCACCCTGATGAAGGCTATTTTAAGTAGCCGAAATATAGGTGCGGGAAAACAATCGTTTAGTCATCATTTGTGACAGTGCATATTTACTCATGAAGACATTTTGTGAGCAGTTGTTGCTTGTGACGGAATATATATATATATATATATATATATATATATATATATATATATAGTAAGTTAAAAGAAACTCAACACTGGACAACTTCTGAGGAAATTCGAAAAACTGTAATTGCCCTGAGCGGGATTTGAACCCACGTCCCCCTGATCACTAGTCGGGTGTGATGACCACTACACTATCAGGACAACCATGCTGGCAACATGGCTGATTAATCATTTAATGTGTGGCATTTTTCGTGGTACTCCCTGCGGGCCAGTTTTTCTGTGTGATAACGCTGGATCAACATGTGATTCACAGGCGGACAAGGGTAGTCAATGTAAGAAGTTGTCGTTGTTATTACCGTTTGTTTTTTTTTCAAAGTAGCGTCACTATTTAAGATTCTTTTGTAACAGTTTATTGTAAATTGTGTTACCGCTGCTATACACTTCAGCCAATTGCGAATTATTACCGTTTTTTCAAAATTTCATAATCACTATAATACACCATGTATTCTTTCTTTTTGGCAGTTGCCTGATGATTGTCTCGTTAGAGGCATGAAACTCAGAGTAGCAAATAAATGTTTTTGACCTAGCTCAAGTCTACGTGTCTATGGAGTGTGTATGGAGTTTAACTGATGAGTGGATCAAGGTTTGTTGGTCTACGAAACAGAACTGTATTAAAATCCATATGTACACATATTGAGTAGTCTACATACTGTTATATATATATATATATATATATATATATATATATATATATATATATATATATATCTGTCCTGAGTTAAAAGAACATACTCGCAATTTTTTTTACTCGAGCACACAAATTCTTTGCACTATTGCTTTGTTGGAACGAATTCAATATCACCTCACCACCCTAAGTTAGCCTTCTTATTTTAACCAATCTTGCCCTCCCATTTAAGAATTAAGAATTTAAGAAATTCTAACTATAATTGCCCCCGCAGGCTTTTTGGCCCCAGAGGGCCAAAAACTCGAGGAGACACCTTAGGACTCCCTGCGTAATATAGAGGAAGACTGGAGAAGAGAGAATGGTCTGTATTTCCGGTAGATTGTAGGTGGAAAAAATCTCGATGTGGTTGCTTGCACGTCCGTAAGGTATCAATGTTATGCCCGCAAATGGTCATGGGCGGTCAGCAAAAAGACACGCGCGCGAGGACTTGTGGGATCGGCGTCTTTGCCACGAGCTTTGTCCTTGGTTCAGATCTCGAGTGCAAGCGTCCGTGAAAAGCGTCTGTTTTTGCCGTCTTATTCCATAATAAATTTGCTTCGAGATGCCCGAGATAATGATCTAATGCAAATTGAAGCCGCTTTCAAAGATCCTGAAGGTAGATTTTGAGAGAAAAACAGATCAGAGGGTATCGTAGGAAATTCTGAAGTACAGTCGAACCCCGCTACTTCCAACTCGATTAATTCGAAGTCCCGGCTATTTCGAAGTAATCGTTCTTTTCCTACACCTTAAATCAACCCCGTAATTTCGAACTTCTCAACAACAGAGTACAAGGAGAAACTCCCAAGCGACAAACAAAGAGTGATGTTCGTCAAGCAATTGAGACTCTCTCACGCTACAGTTTGTTTGCTGTTGAGGGAGCCGAGATTCGAGGGCAAACAAGCCAGTTGTCATTCGACCAAGGTATTAGAAAAAAACCAACAGCAACAGAGTGCTCAAAGATTTTTCAATGCATGCAACAGCAGCTGCTGAAGTTATCCGACATGTAATTACTGTATTTTTATTTAATCAGTGTCTTTCATCAACCTGTACTGTATTTTAGTAAAAAGTGTTTCATTGTTACGAATTTTACGCTTCCCCGGTTATTTTGATACCCCGCTATTTCGAACTTTTTCCCATTTCCGTTGGGACTTCGAAATAGCGGGGTTCAACTGTATACTAGACATTCCAGGCCAGTGTGGCTCAGTTGCAACTAGATAGCTAAATACCCTTCCGATCGTTAGTTTTACATTTGACACCTCATTTATTTGGATCGCTTATTTTTACCGCTGATTAATCTTACGTGGCGTATAGCTCATGTACGTGGCGTATAGCTCATGTGACGGCTAGGTAACTGGCAGGGGTCTAAATGTAAATGTTCTGCGGCGTTTTCGTTACCCTGGGTACCAGTGGTCTTTTTCTCGTTGGGGGCGACAGAATTGGCCGCGAAGGCGAGTCGCAAGTCTCTCGCCGACAAGCACTACTCGCTCTGATGCTCCTCCCCGCTGGCGAAGAGCAAAAACCTCTGGCATCCAAGGTAGGTTTTCGTTGGGGACAAAAAGCTTTACTCTAATTTGCAAATATGGCGACTGTAACGCGATACTTCTGGTTACATCTCGGGGAAAAAAAAAACTTCTGTTCTGCTTTCGAGATACGTTTGCTAGTATATCAAGACTAATGGTTTGTTTCAGTATTACAAAAGAGTAATCTCTAGAACACTTGCGTGTTAAATAATCCTTCAATTGGCTTCAAGTGCCATATTTCAAAATGAAACGCTTCTTTGCAGTACTACATGAACTGGATTCATCTACAAAGACCAAAGACGTTGAAAGGTCCCATCAATCGTATTCTCTGAAAAGAAAAAAATACACAGAAAACAACTAAATAAGAGTCTAACACTTAATTTATTGCGTATATTTTGTCTCCACCTAGCTCTCAGAACTCTAACCCATGCTCCCACCCGACTCCACGGGTGAAAGTCTAACAAGGCAGAACAGAGAGCTCGTATGTAATGGAGACTAGAGTTAATTTACAGCGAAGAAATCTTACAGTCTC
>JAHPZR010003077.1:0-13272 GCA_019787425.1 Platygyra sinensis | reverse complement strand
ATAAAGGCTCTGGTAAACAAGCAATATTAGGAATCTACTCAGCGATATTACACAAATAAACTTATATAAGACTCATATTTTACCTATTGAAGGAGAATAATATAACTTTACAAATTTGAGCGTGCTCGCAAGGGCAAATCTAGGCGTGTCCTGACTCACTAAAAAAGAATGAAAATCTTTAAGTCACAAAGCCGAGTATGTAGTCTAAAATATGCGACTGATGAGGCGCTAAAGCTCTTTGTCTTCTGAAACGTTCACTGTGGGGACAGTTAAATTTCATTAAATTTTCCATTTAACATCGTTTCATGTAGTCCAGTCCCTGAACTCTCCTTTCTTCCCGCCCCATATAGGGGCTGAACCCGGGCGGGCGAAAGAAGAGTCCAGGATAACTTGCATGCGCATGCTCAGAACGCCGCTATTTTTTCCCCCTAAAACGGGGGAAAACCATATTTGGAAGTACTTTCCAGATTTGGCTTGTGGCGCGATTTTCTGAATATACAAGCAACAATTTCTGCATTCAGATTGATTAAAAACATGTTAATTAATCCACAATTAGTGGAATTTCACCAGTGCCACCCTAAACCACATTCGATTTGTTTTTTATCACAATATCAAAGATAACGAAAGAAATCTTTGCCAAGATTAGTTGGCAATTGAAAACACCGACTCGGACTTGAAAGTGCACGCGCTGCATTATGCAAATGAGCTACTTGTACGCGTCAGATTTTCCTTTCAAAACCTTTTGCAAAATCGCTAAATAATATACAGAAACAATACGAAAAAATGTTTGGGAAAAGATTAATGACGCGTACTCGTTGTCGGTAAGAGTACAGACCACGATAAACCATATTTCGATTTTTACGTTTTTATGTTTTTTACGACAATATCAACGTCAAAGAAAATGTTCTCTTTCAGAGCGCGAGCTGAAAAATGCATTGCACGACACGTTGACGCGAGCGGTGTGGTTGGGACCCATTCTCGTCCCCAGAGGCACCGATCCTTTTGGTCAGTTACGGGGAACACGACCTCTGGCCCTCTCCAATGACATTCCGGTTTTGAATGGCTTTGTAAACACAATAGATTGAGACCAGAACCAATCACATTTGTCAGACTCGGCTCTGAGCATGCGCAGAGTGACAGGAAGTCCGTGAAATGCGGACTTCCGGAGTTGGACCTGGCCAGAGGTCGCGATCCCCGTAACTGGCCAAAAGGATCGCGGCCTCTGGGGACGAGAATGGTTGAGACCTAGTAATTTTTGATTGGTTCGTTCTGAGCATGGGCATGCAAGTTATCCTGGACTCCTCTTTCGCCCGCCCGGGTTCAGCCGCTATATGGGGCGGGAAGAAAGGAGAGTTCAGAGACTGGACTACTCGTCCCCATTTCCCTTTTTCTTCAGCTGCTATCAGCTTATTACACTTCTGTCGTGTTGTAGAGTATGTTTATAATTTTCCTCTTTCCTGTTTGCTTCGATTATTTTATTGCTTGAAGTTCCCTCGTATTTCAGTTATCTCATAGAATATTCAGGTAAGCATGATATTTCTTTACTGACATCACAAGCAAATGCTGAAGTACAGAAAAGTTTCCGTGGTTTGAATTAAATTGTAGAAACGTAAGTGGAAGTTTAGGAAAGCAAGAAATATTATGAGGACAAGAAGTAGTAAGCGACTGTTTCAACAATTTTTCCGTGTTCTCCCAAACTTGGACGAGTTATAGAAACACAGCATTTATAGTTCGTGTTCTCTTTTAGCATTTCTTAGGTATCTTTCTTACCCGATTATAGAATTTACAGTCACCTTGAAGCGGATCATTTAGCAACGTCGCAATTCTCTGTAAAGCGAAACATGGCAACGGAAAAATTCAATAGAAAAGTTTTTAATGTCAAAGGCACGAAACCTTTGTAATTTGAAGGTTTAAAGGGATACTGTCGGCCGGCTGATTATGGAAAGTTGTATTTCCTAATTTTCCGCTGCAAATGCCACCAAATATATCAATTAATTGGATAAAAAGTCAGAGATTGTACAGGGCAAAATAGAACGAGTACTCTAGGGAAGAAGCTGAATTGCTACGATGGAGGTGGATAACTTTTTGACAGGATATCAAGATATCGAAATTGTCATTTCACTGAAATTTTTGAATCTCTTAGTCCTTGTTTTAACTCGTTGTACCAGAGACTATCACTCTGACGATGATTAGAAGATTTGAAATAAGTAACCTTGGAAAATAATAATTAAATTAACGAATCATTGCTAGATGAAATTAGGAACAGTTCCAACATTTTAAAGGACACCTCAAGAGTATTTTCTAACTTTATTGAATAATTGAAGCAACTTTAACTTTGTAAATGCAGAAGAGCTAACGTTTTTAGACTCTTAACTCTAAGCTTTTTTGGCATGCAGGCCCAATCTGAAAACCACATGTGTAACGTGAGTTCCCTGTTTAAATATTTCTTTTATTGGCCCCGAAGGGTTTTTGGCCCCAGAGGGCCAAAAACCCGAGGAGGCACCTTAGGACTCCCCGCGTAATTGCCCCGCAGGGTTTTGGCCCAGAGGCCAAAACCCGAGGAGGCACCCTAGGATCCCCCGCGTGTATACATATAAGGAATTTCAAAAATGTAAAGATGTAAGTAAGTAAATTGTAATATGCGAAAAAAAAAATCTCGATGTGATCAAACTAGGCGCGCACGGTGGTCTTGGGTAATATTTCAGCAAGTGCGCAAGGTGCTGTCGGGTAGATGTCATTTTGCAACCACGAGGTCTTCGAGAAGCGCTTTAAGGTCTTGCGAGCAGGAGGTTGCGTTTCGTCGTCTTCTAACAGCATTTCGAGTTCTTTCAGATCTGTTTAAAGGTCTTGCAACCACGAGTTCGCATGTCGCTATCAACTAGCCGCATTTCAACCACGAGTTCGCGTTTTGCCATCTTCTAGGAGCGTGTCAAGGTTTTGCAACCACGAAGTCGCGTCACGCCATCTTAAGGTCCCGTTTACACGTCGATTTTACATGTGCCGAATCGAATTGCCAAATTAAGTGCATGTAAAACTAGTAATAGTTATCACTAAAGCTGCCCCCGCTTTCTTATATTTCTGCTCATTGAAACAATAATATTGAACGTTATTGGTCTAGTCAGATACTAAAAAAAACCAATTGTCTTGATATGAACTCTTTTTTATATAAGAATATATTTTGACGTGACATCTTGGCCTCGCTACGAAAAGTGGTGTCCACAATGTGCTGAACGCGATCCAGATCCAGAAACCAAACACTTGTACTTGATAGCCTAATAAATTCTAAATAAAACGAAAATGCCATAAGCTATAATGTAAGAATAATACAAGAATATTTTCAGCCTAAAATCGGCAGAAAAATAAGAATATTCAGTCTGGGCCGGAAAAAATAACATCCTTAGAAAAGAAAAGAGTGTACGAGCAAACGTATCTCGAAAGCACAACAGAAGTGAAATGTAAACATAAGTATCGCGTTACAGTCGCCATATATGCAAATTAGAGTCAAGCTTTTTGTCCTCAATGAAAACGCCGCAAAACATTTACATTTGGATCCCTGCCGTAAGATTACTCTGTGAAAATAAGCCATCCAAATAAACGAGATGCCAAAGGAATATTTCAAACTTTATTCCTCCAGAACCAACATTTGAGAGAACCTAAAACATATCTTGCAATATCAAGAGAAAAAAAAACTGGCAAAAAAACAGAGGTGTCAAACTCTGCAAATTACAAGCGGATAACAGCGGAAGCCACACAGAAATATGACCTCTAACGGCTTTACTCTGACGGAATGTCTCCCTGAAAACACAGGATTAGTGCTTAGCGAAATATTCAAAGATTCTCCGATCGTACCAAACACAAGGGGCAAAACTTCCTAAGCGGCTACTTCACGTGAATGGGAGTCGCGCAGGCCTGTCACCTTATTGTTATCCTTGGGTAATTCTGACGATTGGAAGGTACTGTACTGATTTAGTTATTTAGTCGCAAATGAACCACACTGGCCTCGAATTTCGATCTAGTATACTTCAGGACTCTCTGAGCTGTTTTTCCCCCAAAATCCATCTTCAGGATCTCTGAAAGCGTTTTCAATTTGTTTTAGATCATAATCTCGGCCATTTCGAAGCGAACTTATTTGATCGCGCTGAAATAGTAATGGAGGCCGGCAAATACAAACGCTTTTCAGGGACGCTTGAACTCGAGGTCTAAACCAAGGACAAAAGCTCGTGGCAAAGACGCCGATCCCGCAAGTCCTCGCGCCCGTGTCCCTTTGCTGGCCTCCCATGAGCGTTTGCGGGAAAAACGTCGATACCTTGCGGGCGTGCAAGTGATCAAATCGAGATTTTTTGCGGCTATATACTGGAAATACCTACATTCTCTCTTCTTCTCTCTCTATTACGCGGGGAGTCCTAAGGTGCCTCCTCGGGTTTTTGGCCCTTTGGGGCCAAAAACCCTGCGGGGGCAATTAAATGCGACATATTTCAATTCGATGCGAGTCAGTCGAATATTCGACTGATCCAGTCGAATATACGACTGAAGTTCGACAGTTGATTTCAACGCCGTAATTTACATGTGCCAAATCGAATTCAAATTATGTTAAATAATTTGTTTGCTCGAATGGAAAGTGAAAACACGTCGTTAGCTCTCAGCAATTTTATTCGGCAAAAAAATGCGACGTTTAAATCAAACCAGCAGAACGTATTCATTCGAGTCGACTAAAATTAGTATTTGATTCGGTGCGTGTAAAATGCGACGTTTAAACCGGGCCGTAGCAGCCTTTGATAGGGTGATTAATTTGTAGTTCAGTGATTTATTTGAATTCAAAAGCATTCACAGCACTGACTAAAATTATACGGTACAAAATTTGATTTGTTAGACACAAATCAGCAACGGGGTCGACAGACTCGATCCAACAGATTAAAAAGATGATCGATAGACTCGATCCAACAAATCAGAAAGATAATGTCAGACCAGAATCTCAACTCAGAGTTGCATTGATATTGTCAGAAAGAGATACGGAGTTTGTTAGATCAATTTTCATTTGAATGTGTCGCTGTCGAAGATAAACAAGTAGGTGGTTACAGTTCAAAGAGGGCACTTTATGAATTCTGTTTTTGTTAATTAACCCTGGTATTTATTCATGTGCTGTTAATGCTTATTTGGAAATCTCTACGCATTTGTTTCTTCCATATTTATCAAATCTACGTACTAGGAATGAGTTTGCAGACCTGCTTTTCAATGTTTGTTCACATTATATCTCTTCGAGAGAAAATTGTTCATTATTGAGGGAAATTAGGAAGCCTGTTTGGTCATACATAATAGAACTTTGTAGTTCATTTGCGGCTAGGGATTGTAATGCCTGTTTTAGCTAGATATTTGAGAACAGAACATTTGGTTATCTCAATGAAGAGGAAGAGAGCCTTTTCATGACACTAAGAACATTTAATTCTTTTTGTCGCTCATGCTCGAGTTCTGTGAATTTGAATAGCAGTATTCTTTTGACATTAGTGACAGCATATGGATTAAATCAGTTGGGTTTAGATAACAATATGTGACCTATTTTTGTAACTCAATGCACACAAATCCAGGAAGGTTAAATTGCACCAATTGCGATATTCAAACTTCTAAGCCTGTTTACACAGAATATTTTCTTTGCAATAAAATAAACAAATTTCTTAACACACAATACGTTGCTGTGTCACAAAAATATGACAAAACTGAAAATGTATGGCTCTAATAGATTTCATTGCCATTTACAGAAAAAATATGTTTACCAGTCATGGATGTTAACTGCAATAAATATTCAAACGTTTCTTTTTTAACATTCGTATGCTGAGTATTTATATTCAGTAAAAACCATTTACAGGTGTTAAACAGATCTTCAAAAGCGGGGGCAGCTCTAGTGAAAACTATTACTAGTTGCCCCCGCAGGGTTTTTGGCCCCAGAGGGCCAAAAACCCGAGGAGGCACCTTAGGACTCCCCGCGTAATAGAGAGAGAAGAAGACAGAATGTAGGTATTTCCGGTATATAGCCGCAAAAAAATCTCGATTTGATCGCTTGCATGCCCGCAAGGTATCGACGTTTTTCTCGCAAACGCTCATGGGAGGCCAGCAAAGGGACACGGGCGCGAGGACTTGCGGGATCGGCGTCTTTGCCACGAGCTTTGTCCTTGGTTTAGATCTCGAGTTCAAGCGTCCCTGAAAAGCGTTTGTATTTGCCGGCCTCCATTACTATTTCAGCGCGATCAAATAAGTTCGCTTCGAAATGGCCGAGATTATGATCTAAAACAAATTGAAAACGCTTTCAGAGATCCTGAAGATGGATTTTGGCGGAAAAACAGCTCAGGCCCGTTTCAAACGCCGTGGTAAAGTCGTGCCGAACTAAATTCAATTTGGCTCGACTGTAGCACGACATTGGCACGACTTGGTTTCAAACGTCGAGCCATGGTCAAGCTTAATTCACTCACTGGGAATTCACTGGGCGTTTAGAAAAGAGACGATGTTACGAACCAGCGGTCCAACGGATAAATCCAAAATGATAATTTTAGTATAAACTCATTTAGTTCGGCACGGCAATAGCACGCCGTTTGAAACCATGCCGTGCCAAAGTCGGTAGCACGACAGAGCTTGCCGTGCTACACGGCAGAGTCGAACCGAATTCTTAAATGGTTTCAAACGCCGTGCTACAGCCGCGCCAAAGTCGAACCTAAATAATGAATTGAGTTCGGCACGACTTAAGCACGGCGTTTGAAACGGGCCTCAGAGAGTTCTGAAGTATACTAGATCGAAATTCGAGGCCAGTGTGGTTCATTTGCGACTAAATAGATAAATCAGTAAAGTACCTTCCGATCGTCAGAATTACCCAAGGATAACAATAAGGTGACAGGCCTGCGCGACTCCCATTCACGTGTAGTAGCCGCTTAGGAAGTCTTGCCCCTTTTGTATGGTACGATCGGAGGATCTTTGAATATTTCGCTAAGCACTAATCCTGTGTTTTCAGGGAGACATTTCGTCAGAGTAAAGCCGTTAGAGGTCATATTTCTGTGTGGCTTCCGCTGTTATCCCCTTGTAATTTGCAGAGTTTGACACCTCTGTTTTTTTGCCATTTTTTTTTTCTCTTGATATTGCAAGATATGTTTTAGGTTCTCTCAAATGTTAGCTCTGGAGGAATAAAGTTTGAAATATTCCTTTGGCATCTCGTTTATTTGGATGGCTTATTTTCACAGAGTAATCTTACGGCAGGGATCCAAATGTAAATGTTTTGCGGCGTTTTCATTGAGGACAAAAAGCTTGACTCTAATTTGCATATATGGCGACTGTAACGCAATACTTATGTTTACATTTCACTTCTGTTGTACTTTCGAGATACGCTTGCTCGTACACTCTTTTCTTTTCTAAGGATGTTATTTTTCCGGCCCAGACTGAATATTCTTATTTTTCTGCCGATTTTAGGTTGAAAATATTCATGTGTTATTCTTACATTATAGCTTATGGCATTTTCGTTTTATTTAGAATTTATTAGGCTATCAAGTACAGGTGTTAGGTTTCTGGATCTGGATCGCGTTCAGCACATTGTGCATGTGCTCTGGCCACCACTTTTCGTAGCGAGGCCAAGATGTCACGTCAAAATATATTCTTATATAAAAAGAGTGTATATCAAGACAATTGTTATTTTTTTTAGTATCAGACTAGAACAATAACGTTCAATATTATTGTTTCAATGAGCAGAAATAAAAGAAAGCGGGGGCAGCTTTAGTGATAACTTCTACTAGTTAAGTAACACTATTATATACCTGGCGCACTTTTTTGATCTTACCTAACAACTCACTTGCGCCCTCCCCTCCCAAGAATCTTTGACAAGCGTTCTTCCAGTTAATTTGATAATCATTTCTCTGTAGAAATGGCAATTAACAAGTAAAAGGCAACAGATTGTGCGACAAAAGACTTTTACATCATGAAAATGCTCTTCTTAGTGCTCTTGCTCCTGTTGAGTGATAAGGAAGGTGGTCACGCAACACAAGGTAAGCAAACATATTGTGTTGATATGCCATCTTTTCTAATTGTCGTAGTTGATGGTAACAGATCGATGTAGTGGGAGAGGAGTTGTTGTATGAAAAAGTTAAAATTAAATGAAAGAAATGTAGTAATGGACAGCTTTGAACAACTAGTAGATTTATAGTAAAACAATTAGATTATTCTCTCTCGAATTCTATGCGTGACAGCTGTCAGCTGCGCCACTGTAAACTATCCCGCGATAGAAATTTCAAGCTCATAATCTAAGTCTTCATTATATATTAATGCTTGTTATATATTCATATTTTGTTTTTTTTTTTAAAAACTTAGCCTGTGCTATGGTGAGGAACCTTGTGTGAAATACAATTCATCCTTAGTGTTACTATATTGTGTTTACTTTACAATTGCTATGGTAATGAGCAATAAGCCTTTTTAGCTAGGCTTCCCACCTTTTTGTATGCTCTCATGAATTGTTAAAGAAACAAAGAATTGTTAAAAAGAATTTCAAACGCCTCGTGAAAACAGTCTCCTTTCAGGCATGATTACTGATCAGTTAAATTTTTATAATGTAGACAAACATGATGGTAGTTCTTGTTGTTTTTATGTTTACAATGGTATGGCTCCTCTGTGAATTCGAGATAAAATAAAATCATTTATGTGTGTATGTAAAAGCGGTCATAATAACATGATTATCGTTGTTAACTGTGATAGGCCCAGACCTCTTCATAGACCGTTCACACGACGTCATGGCAGCCATATTGGTGTTCACAAACAAGGAGAATTTCTCCCTTTTTGAAAGTGTAAACATTTACTATAATTTGGGAAAGTCAATACGGTCCCCAAGACAACGTTTTTTTAAGCTAGGAACTCAAAATTAAGGTGCCGGGGGCCAAAGAAGTTTTTGGTCGTTCAAGCCTGAGTATATATTGTCGTTTACAAGAGCAAAAGGAAAGGGATGGGGTCGGTTCCCTAAGCAACTCTCCTAGAACTGCCACTTACGGACACCCAAAGCGTTAGTAGACTTCCCAACCTAATGAAACTGCTAATTATTCTACTTAATTACACTCCCAAATGTAATGAGAACATCAATGAAAGACGTTTTCGGCCAATAAAATGAAACAAATGCGTCATTATGACGTCATATTACGCTAGACTATCTGTAGCTATATGCATTCATGTTACATTATCCTATACTAATTTGGTGGCCAAAGCATACGCACTTTACCTGGTGCGGGCCTCTGAAGGTTTTAGGGTGAAGTAGTCAGGCAGTATTCAGTAGTCGTGTTTTATGGTGTGGTGTTATCCTGTGCACACCTGTCCTGCAATGTGTTTTCTCAAAGAGTACTTATATACATATGTTACATATATATTATACTTCTTGTGTTTGGAGAGAATAGAGAGCGCTCAACTCTGGGATAAGCAATAATTATAGTGATGAGTGTGATCATTCTTTGACCATACGAAACAGCGTTGTAGCAATTATACAAGGGGCTTATACAGTGTTTTTCATAGCGGCTCTAAACTGTCGCTTATAATCCCTGGGCTTATACAACTTCTTAGGTGCTTTTACATGGGCTCATAAACGGAGGGGTTTATATTCGAGGGGGCTTATAACCAAAACCAAAAAAAAAGAAACATTTCGAACCATTTCGAAACGATCTCTAACTGCAATGTTGGTCAAAATAGGTTTATTTATTGTATTCATTGAGTAATTAAGCTTTAAAACAACAACAAAAAAAGAATTCAACACAATGAAAGGACGTGTGTTTTGGTTTACAGATATATAGATGGGTCTGTTCTCGGTGGGGTGGGGTAGGGGGGCTTATAAGTAGGGGCTATTATAAGCGGGTTTTCCAAAACAGCTTCTGGCTTGAAAAGGCCACTCTTTCCCAGCATTTCTTTCTAACGTCATTAACATTTGTTTTACTGTTCATGTACTAGGGACGTCACAATGAATTCTCACGGTATGGGAAGAACGCTTTCCCAGCGTTGCGCTACATGAGTTGAGATACAGTGGAACGATGATTACATTTGATATGAACTAAGAAACTTTTGAGTATCGCTTTCACCTCATTAGCAGGATTTCTCTTGTCTGAATCTAAATCTACATATGTATTCTTAAAAGGGATTTACCCATCAACGCACAGTGTAAAAGAGAAAATTAATCACTTTTGCCATAAAAAAGAGACGAGACTAGCCCTGAACGCCTCAACACTAGGTTGGTCAATTTAAAAAATACATGGAGAGTGATCTCTCACATCCCGTTTTGTCCTTTTCTGCTCACCGTCCCAAAGCTATGGTAGCCTGTTACAGATTAAGGTGTTCCACTGAGTTTCCCGCAGGTGCAAATGGACCGATGTGAAACAAGAAGCTCACAGAGCTTGTAACTGAGCCATGGGCTTAATTTAGACTGGTTGAAAGCTTTTATTAACAGAAGGGCTTCGCAGAGAAGTTCTGGAAGACGCGAATCGAAAACGCGAATCAGGTTAGAAGCGGCATCAATTAAAATCTCTGGTTAAAAAGAATTCCTAAAAGATGAACAAACAGGAAAATTGTAAAAAAAAAAAAAAAAGGAATAATCATAAAATATATAGATTGGAGAATGTTTGCTATAAATGAAACAAAAATTTGATACGATTGAAATCAGCAGGGAATGCTTCGGGTGTTGGATTTGACGATCTTCGCAGCTCCTCGGACGACCTTTCCTAGTCGTTTCTAATCTTCGTATTTCTAGCATTTTCTATTAAAGAAATAATATGCACTACAACTTTGCTTGAAAAAGTATAGCATGAAGAATGCACCCTCCTGAAGATTTACTACGTAATTTTTGTTCAATTCTATTGCAAGAAACAGGCGAACTGAGCCACTTGCCTGCATGGGTAAATATTTGAATTTATCTTTGTACTAGTTAGGTTCTAGTAGGAGGCTATGCATATTAGAATGGTTTTTGTTTCAACTGGTATTGCCACAGTAAGAATTTTCGTCGAGATAAGCGCAGCCTATTTACAACCGACAACTAGAGGGCGATCCATTTAACAATCCATAAAAGCTGCAATGATTGGCGTTTTCCTCCATTTTGAACATCATATGGAAAATACTGAACAGTGAGATACGGGGATTGAGAATAGGATCAAATGAAACGGTCCATTTCGATCAGACCGGTCCAACCGAGAAAAGTGGTCCGCCTCAAAAGGTGGACGGATTTTTTTCGAAACTTTTCCGGTTGGACTGCACCGATCCATTCAGTTTTAGACCGAAATTGATCCTTGATTTCGCAGGACGGCAAAGTTATTTCTGACTGAAAAAGCGTTACAGATCTTGATCGTAAACGTACATCTCACTGCTTCAAGCAACTAACACCCACTTTTGTTCAGAAATGCAGGTTTACGAGATTCAATGCTCTTATAAATAAGCATCACAAAGCGTCATTTTAATATTTCTTCATATTTGACAGAATTATGTGTGTTTTGGTGACATTTTAGGAAAGAGGACACTTTGTGATGCTTATTATAAAGAGCATGCATCTCATTAACCTGCATTTCTGGACATACCCTAGCATCGTCGAAAAAAGTTGCCACCAAAAGAAAAACAGGACATTATTCAAAAATCAATACAATACGACGCAGTGTAACGGAGAATGTTATACAATATAATACTTTGTTTAAAAATAGAAGAACCGTAGCCAGGGTAAGACATGTTAAAATTTTTAAAAAACGTTGACTGGTTAAATACAATTATAAATTTTCAAGCTTTCGGCTGTCAGGCTACAGCCTTCAATGGATAAAAAATGGAAGAAATGACAACTACAATAAATACAAAAATAGGTGAGACTATAAAAAGAATATATTAAAATGGGAGAAAAAATATGTGTTTAAGTGTCAATAAGCTAATTGTTCTTTTTCAAAAGAATAGAGTATTGATTAGGGAGCGGCCTTGAATTGTTGTCTGCATGACTTGTCGAAGCGGTGTGCCATGATTCTAGTGTCTTGCGGATACGAGAAGAACCTTTGTCAATCACTTGGGAATTTTTAAAGTCAATAGAGTGATTTGAAGACCAAGCGTGTTTAGCGATGTTGGAACCTCTTGCGAAAGACTTCACATTCCTCATGTGCTCTTTTTCCTAGTTTCAAAGCATCTGCCAGTCTCGCCTACATAGCTCCATGGGCAGTCAGCACAAGGTATTTTGTAAACCACGTTTGGTTGAAGATCAATTGGAGGTCGGGACTTAGGGGAAGGAAACTCCTGTTGTAATGTCTTGAATGGCTTACTGACAACTCGAACATCATGTTTTTTAAGAAGTCTTGTTAGAGGCTAAGAAATTCCATTAATATAAGGGAGGACTGCATAATTAGAGAATTCGGAGGGTGTGGCCCATTTGAAAGACATGCAAACAAGTTCCTCAGGTGTTGGGATGGCGTTTGTACGCTGAGTGGAAGATTTCTTCTTTAAAATGTTAGGGATGACGTTTTGGGGGTAATTGTTAAGCCGTAGAGCGTCGGTGACATGAGTAAGTTCAGTCTCTTTACCTTGTTTCGTGTTTGGGAGATTATTTGCGCGATATAATAAAGTCTCAGCTGCACTGATCTTGTGTCGTTTGTCGTGATGGGAGTAGAAATCCAAATACCTATCGGTATGAGTTGGTTTTCGATAAACCTCAACAATTAAACTATTGTCCTTGCGAGTGACCAAGGTGTCCAGGAAGGCGATCTGATTATTATTTTCTTCTTCAATGGTAAAGGAGATGTGTTGATCAATAGCGTTAAGTGAATTATGGAAAGAGCCAAAATTTTTAATAATACTTTGTCTTTAATCCAAAAACTAATTAATAATTCATGAGCCTAACAGCTTATCAAAACACCGATAAAGCGCCACGTGCATGAGCTTTATTGCTGCCGCAGCCAGTGAGCCTGAAGCGAACGGGCGAGGCAGCTCTCTAATCAGCAGAAGAATACATTATAGGGGCTTGCAATCACTTTTTCTTACTAAACGCAGGGAATTGTGGTTATGCGCGAATGGAAGATATAGGGTGCGCAGTGGTATGCCGCAAGGAATTGTGGTTACGCGCGAATGGAAAGATTTAGGATGCGCAGTGATATGGCGCAAGGAATTGTGGTTATGCGCCAATGGATGGTTTAGGATGAGCAGTGAACCATGTGCTTTCTTGTCACTGTCAGGGAAGGAAGAAGAAGGTGAGGAGCAATTCTGTGGTTTTAATGACTCAGGAGAGGCAACACTTTTCTATAACAAGAAATTGAATATCACTTT
>JAHPZR010003076.1:0-14489 GCA_019787425.1 Platygyra sinensis | reverse complement strand
ATAAAGGCTCTGGTAAACAAGCAATATTAGGAATCTACTCAGCGATATTACACAAATAAACTTATATAAGACTCATATTTTACCTATTGAAGGAGAATAATATAACTTTACAAATTTGAGCGTGCTCGCAAGGGCAAATCTAGGCGTGTCCTGACTCACTAAAAAAGAATGAAAATCTTAAGTCACAAAGCCGAGTATGTAGTCTAAAATATGCGACTGATGAGGCGCTAAAGCTCTTTGTCTTCTGAAACGTTCACTGTGGGGACAGTTAAATTTCATTAAATTTTCCATTTAACATCGTTTCATGTAGTCCAGTCCCTGAACTCTCCTTTCTTCCCGCCCCATATAGGGGCTGAACCCGGGCGGGCGAAAGAAGAGTCCAGGATAACTTGCATGCGCATGCTCAGAACGCCGCTATTTTTTCCCCCTAAAACGGGGGAAAACCATATTTGGAAGTACTTTCCAGATTTGGCTTGTGGCGCGATTTTCTGAATATACAAGCAACAATTTCTGCATTCAGATTGATTAAAAACATGTTAATTAATCCACAATTAGTGGAATTTCACCAGTGCCACCCTAAACCACATTCGATTTGTTTTTTATCACAATATCAAAGATAACGAAAGAAATCTTTGCCAAGATTAGTTGGCAATTGAAAACACCGACTCGGACTTGAAAGTGCACGCGCTGCATTATGCAAATGAGCTACTTGTACGCGTCAGATTTCCTTTCAAAACCTTTTGCAAAATCGCTAAATAATATACAGAAACAATACGAAAAAATGTTTGGGAAAAGATTAATGACGCGTACTCGTTGTCGGTAAGAGTACAGACCACGATAAACCATATTTCGATTTTTACGTTTTTATGTTTTTACGACAATATCAACGTCAAAGAAAATGTTCTCTTTCAGAGCGCGAGCTGAAAAATGCATTGCACGACACGTTGACGCGAGCGGTGTGGTTGGGACCCATTCTCGTCCCCAGAGGCACCGATCCTTTTGGTCAGTTACGGGGAACACGACCTCTGGCCCTCTCCAATGACATTCCGGTTTTGAATGGCTTTGTAAACACAATAGATTGAGACCAGAACCAATCACATTTGTCAGACTCGGCTCTGAGCATGCGCAGAGTGACAGGAAGTCCGTGAAATGCGGACTTCCGGAGTTGGACCTGGCCAGAGGTCGCGATCCCCGTAACTGGCCAAAAGGATCGCGGCCTCTGGGGACGAGAATGGTTGAGACCTAGTAATTTTTGATTGGTTCGTTCTGAGCATGGGCATGCAAGTTATCCTGGACTCCTCTTTCGCCCGCCCGGGTTCAGCCGCTATATGGGGCGGGAAGAAAGGAGAGTTCAGAGACTGGACTACTCGTCCCCATTTCCCTTTTTCTTCAGCTGCTATCAGCTTATTACACTTCTGTCGTGTTGTAGAGTATGTTTATAATTTTCCTCTTTCCTGTTTGCTTCGATTATTTTATTGCTTGAAGTTCCCTCGTATTTCAGTTATCTCATAGAATATTCAGGTAAGCATGATATTTCTTTACTGACATCACAAGCAAATGCTGAAGTACAGAAAAGTTTCCGTGGTTTGAATTAAATTGTAGAAACGTAAGTGGAAGTTTAGGAAAGCAAGAAATATTATGAGGACAAGAAGTAGTAAGCGACTGTTTCAACAATTTTTCCGTGTTCTCCCAAACTTGGACGAGTTATAGAAACACAGCATTTATAGTTCGTGTTCTCTTTTAGCATTTCTTAGGTATCTTTCTTACCCGATTATAGAATTTACAGTCACCTTGAAGCGGATCATTTAGCAACGTCGCAATTCTCTGTAAAGCGAAACATGGCAACGGAAAAATTCAATAGAAAAGTTTTTAATGTCAAAGGCACGAAACCTTTGTAATTTGAAGGTTTAAAGGGATACTGTCGGCCGGCTGATTATGGAAAGTTGTATTTCCTAATTTTCCGCTGCAAATGCCACCAAATATATCAATTAATTGGATAAAAAGTCAGAGATTGTACAGGGCAAAATAGAACGAGTACTCTAGGGAAGAAGCTGAATTGCTACGATGGAGGTGGATAACTTTTTGACAGGATATCAAGATATCGAAATTGTCATTTCACTGAAATTTTTGAATCTCTTAGTCCTTGTTTTAACTCGTTGTACCAGAGACTATCACTCTGACGATGATTAGAAGATTTGAAATAAGTAACCTTGGAAAATAATAATTAAATTAACGAATCATTGCTAGATGAAATTAGGAACAGTTCCAACATTTTAAAGGACACCTCAAGAGTATTTTCTAACTTTATTGAATAATTGAAGCAACTTTAACTTTGTAAATGCAGAAGAGCTAACGTTTTTAGACTCTTAACTCTAAGCTTTTTTGGCATGCAGGCCCAATCTGAAAACCACATGTGTAACGTGAGTTCCCTGTTTAAATATTTCTTTTATTGGCCCCGAAGGGTTTTTGGCCCCAGAGGGCCAAAAACCCGAGGAGGCACCTTAGGACTCCCCGCGTAATTGCCCCGCAGGGTTTTGGCCCAGAGGCCAAAACCCGAGGAGGCACCCTAGGATCCCCCGCGTGTATACATATAAGGAATTTCAAAAATGTAAAGATGTAAGTAAGTAAATTGTAATATGCGAAAAAAAAAATCTCGATGTGATCAAACTAGGCGCGCACGGTGGTCTTGGGTAATATTTCAGCAAGTGCGCAAGGTGCTGTCGGGTAGATGTCATTTTGCAACCACGAGGTCTTCGAGAAGCGCTTTAAGGTCTTGCGAGCAGGAGGTTGCGTTTCGTCGTCTTCTAACAGCATTTCGAGTTCTTTCAGATCTGTTTAAAGGTCTTGCAACCACGAGTTCGCATGTCGCTATCAACTAGCCGCATTTCAACCACGAGTTCGCGTTTTGCCATCTTCTAGGAGCGTGTCAAGGTTTTGCAACCACGAAGTCGCGTCACGCCATCTTAAGGTCCCGTTTACACGTCGATTTTACATGTGCCGAATCGAATTGCCAAATTAAGTGCATGTAAAACTAGTAATAGTTATCACTAAAGCTGCCCCCGCTTTCTTATATTTCTGCTCATTGAAACAATAATATTGAACGTTATTGGTCTAGTCAGATACTAAAAAAAACCAATTGTCTTGATATGAACTCTTTTTTATATAAGAATATATTTTGACGTGACATCTTGGCCTCGCTACGAAAAGTGGTGTCCACAATGTGCTGAACGCGATCCAGATCCAGAAACCAAACACTTGTACTTGATAGCCTAATAAATTCTAAATAAAACGAAAATGCCATAAGCTATAATGTAAGAATAATACAAGAATATTTTCAGCCTAAAATCGGCAGAAAAATAAGAATATTCAGTCTGGGCCGGAAAAAATAACATCCTTAGAAAAGAAAAGAGTGTACGAGCAAACGTATCTCGAAAGCACAACAGAAGTGAAATGTAAACATAAGTATCGCGTTACAGTCGCCATATATGCAAATTAGAGTCAAGCTTTTTGTCCTCAATGAAAACGCCGCAAAACATTTACATTTGGATCCCTGCCGTAAGATTACTCTGTGAAAATAAGCCATCCAAATAAACGAGATGCCAAAGGAATATTTCAAACTTTATTCCTCCAGAACCAACATTTGAGAGAACCTAAAACATATCTTGCAATATCAAGAGAAAAAAAAAACTGGCAAAAAAACAGAGGTGTCAAACTCTGCAAATTACAAGCGGATAACAGCGGAAGCCACACAGAAATATGACCTCTAACGGCTTTACTCTGACGGAATGTCTCCCTGAAAACACAGGATTAGTGCTTAGCGAAATATTCAAAGATTCTCCGATCGTACCAAACACAAGGGGCAAAACTTCCTAAGCGGCTACTTCACGTGAATGGGAGTCGCGCAGGCCTGTCACCTTATTGTTATCCTTGGGTAATTCTGACGATTGGAAGGTACTGTACTGATTTAGTTATTTAGTCGCAAATGAACCACACTGGCCTCGAATTTCGATCTAGTATACTTCAGGACTCTCTGAGCTGTTTTTCCCCCAAAATCCATCTTCAGGATCTCTGAAAGCGTTTTCAATTTGTTTTAGATCATAATCTCGGCCATTTCGAAGCGAACTTATTTGATCGCGCTGAAATAGTAATGGAGGCCGGCAAATACAAACGCTTTTCAGGGACGCTTGAACTCGAGGTCTAAACCAAGGACAAAAGCTCGTGGCAAAGACGCCGATCCCGCAAGTCCTCGCGCCCGTGTCCCTTTGCTGGCCTCCCATGAGCGTTTGCGGGAAAAACGTCGATACCTTGCGGGCGTGCAAGTGATCAAATCGAGATTTTTTGCGGCTATATACTGGAAATACCTACATTCTCTCTTCTTCTCTCTCTATTACGCGGGGAGTCCTAAGGTGCCTCCTCGGGTTTTTGGCCCTTTGGGGCCAAAAACCCTGCGGGGGCAATTAAATGCGACATATTTCAATTCGATGCGAGTCAGTCGAATATTCGACTGATCCAGTCGAATATACGACTGAAGTTCGACAGTTGATTTCAACGCCGTAATTTACATGTGCCAAATCGAATTCAAATTATGTTAAATAATTTGTTTGCTCGAATGGAAAGTGAAAACACGTCGTTAGCTCTCAGCAATTTTATTCGGCAAAAAAATGCGACGTTTAAATCAAACCAGCAGAACGTATTCATTCGAGTCGACTAAAATTAGTATTTGATTCGGTGCGTGTAAAATGCGACGTTTAAACCGGGCCGTAGCAGCCTTTGATAGGGTGATTAATTTGTAGTTCAGTGATTTATTTGAATTCAAAAGCATTCACAGCACTGACTAAAATTATACGGTACAAAATTTGATTTGTTAGACACAAATCAGCAACGGGGTCGACAGACTCGATCCAACAGATTAAAAAGATGATCGATAGACTCGATCCAACAAATCAGAAAGATAATGTCAGACCAGAATCTCAACTCAGAGTTGCATTGATATTGTCAGAAAGAGATACGGAGTTTGTTAGATCAATTTTCATTTGAATGTGTCGCTGTCGAAGATAAACAAGTAGGTGGTTACAGTTCAAAGAGGGCACTTTATGAATTCTGTTTTTGTTAATTAACCTGGTATTTATTCATGTGCTGTTAATGCTTATTTGGAAATCTCTACGCATTTGTTTCTTCCATATTTATCAAATCTACGTACTAGGAATGAGTTTGCAGACCTGCTTTTCAATGTTTGTTCACATTATATCTCTTCGAGAGAAAATTGTTCATTATTGAGGGAAATTAGGAAGCCTGTTTGGTCATACATAATAGAACTTTGTAGTTCATTTGCGGCTAGGGATTGTATGCCTGTTTAGCTAGATATTTGAGAACAGAACATTTGGTTATCTCAATGAAGAGGAAGAGAGCCTTTTCATGACACTAAGAACATTTAATTCTTTTTGTCGCTCATGCTCGAGTTCTGTGAATTTGAATAGCAGTATTCTTTTGACATTAGTGACAGCATATGGATTAAATCAGTTGGGTTTAGATAACAATATGTGACCTATTTTTGTAACTCAATGCACACAAATCCAGGAAGGTTAAATTGCACCAATTGCGATATTCAAACTTCTAAGCCTGTTTACACAGAATATTTTCTTTGCAATAAAATAAACAAATTTCTTAACACACAATACGTTGCTGTGTCACAAAAATATGACAAAACTGAAAATGTATGGCTCTAATAGATTTCATTGCCATTTACAGAAAAAATATGTTTACCAGTCATGGATGTTAACTGCAATAAATATTCAAACGTTTCTTTTTTAACATTCGTATGCTGAGTATTTATATTCAGTAAAAACCATTTACAGGTGTTAAACAGATCTTCAAAAGCGGGGGCAGCTCTAGTGAAAACTATTACTAGTTGCCCCCGCAGGGTTTTTGGCCCCAGAGGGCCAAAAACCCGAGGAGGCACCTTAGGACTCCCCGCGTAATAGAGAGAGAAGAAGACAGAATGTAGGTATTTCCGGTATATAGCCGCAAAAAAATCTCGATTTGATCGCTTGCATGCCCGCAAGGTATCGACGTTTTTCTCGCAAACGCTCATGGGAGGCCAGCAAAGGGACACGGGCGCGAGGACTTGCGGGATCGGCGTCTTTGCCACGAGCTTTGTCCTTGGTTTAGATCTCGAGTTCAAGCGTCCCTGAAAAGCGTTTGTATTTGCCGGCCTCCATTACTATTTCAGCGCGATCAAATAAGTTCGCTTCGAAATGGCCGAGATTATGATCTAAAACAAATTGAAAACGCTTTCAGAGATCCTGAAGATGGATTTTGGCGGAAAAACAGCTCAGGCCCGTTTCAAACGCCGTGGTAAAGTCGTGCCGAACTAAATTCAATTTGGCTCGACTGTAGCACGACATTGGCACGACTTGGTTTCAAACGTCGAGCCATGGTCAAGCTTAATTCACTCACTGGGAATTCACTGGGCGTTTAGAAAAGAGACGATGTTACGAACCAGCGGTCCAACGGATAAATCCAAAATGATAATTTTAGTATAAACTCATTTAGTTCGGCACGGCAATAGCACGCCGTTTGAAACCATGCCGTGCCAAAGTCGGTAGCACGACAGAGCTTGCCGTGCTACACGGCAGAGTCGAACCGAATTCTTAAATGGTTTCAAACGCCGTGCTACAGCCGCGCCAAAGTCGAACCTAAATAATGAATTGAGTTCGGCACGACTTAAGCACGGCGTTTGAAACGGGCCTCAGAGAGTTCTGAAGTATACTAGATCGAAATTCGAGGCCAGTGTGGTTCATTTGCGACTAAATAGATAAATCAGTAAAGTACCTTCCGATCGTCAGAATTACCCAAGGATAACAATAAGGTGACAGGCCTGCGCGACTCCCATTCACGTGTAGTAGCCGCTTAGGAAGTCTTGCCCCTTTTGTATGGTACGATCGGAGGATCTTTGAATATTTCGCTAAGCACTAATCCTGTGTTTTCAGGGAGACATTTCGTCAGAGTAAAGCCGTTAGAGGTCATATTTCTGTGTGGCTTCCGCTGTTATCCCCTTGTAATTTGCAGAGTTGACACCTCTGTTTTTTTGCCATTTTTTTTTTCTCTTGATATTGCAAGATATGTTTTAGGTTCTCTCAAATGTTAGCTCTGGAGGAATAAAGTTTGAAATATTCCTTTGGCATCTCGTTTATTTGGATGGCTTATTTTCACAGAGTAATCTTACGGCAGGGATCCAAATGTAAATGTTTTGCGGCGTTTTCATTGAGGACAAAAAGCTTGACTCTAATTTGCATATATGGCGACTGTAACGCAATACTTATGTTTACATTTCACTTCTGTTGTACTTTCGAGATACGCTTGCTCGTACACTCTTTTCTTTTCTAAGGATGTTATTTTTCCGGCCCAGACTGAATATTCTTATTTTTCTGCCGATTTTAGGTTGAAAATATTCATGTGTTATTCTTACATTATAGCTTATGGCATTTTCGTTTTATTTAGAATTTATTAGGCTATCAAGTACAGGTGTTAGGTTTCTGGATCTGGATCGCGTTCAGCACATTGTGCATGTGCTCTGGCCACCACTTTTCGTAGCGAGGCCAAGATGTCACGTCAAAATATATTCTTATATAAAAAGAGTGTATATCAAGACAATTGTTATTTTTTTTAGTATCAGACTAGAACAATAACGTTCAATATTATTGTTTCAATGAGCAGAAATAAAAGAAAGCGGGGGCAGCTTTAGTGATAACTTCTACTAGTTAAGTAACACTATTATATACCTGGCGCACTTTTTTGATCTTACCTAACAACTCACTTGCGCCCTCCCCTCCCAAGAATCTTTGACAAGCGTTCTTCCAGTTAATTTGATAATCATTTCTCTGTAGAAATGGCAATTAACAAGTAAAAGGCAACAGATTGTGCGACAAAAGACTTTTACATCATGAAAATGCTCTTCTTAGTGCTCTTGCTCCTGTTGAGTGATAAGGAAGGTGGTCACGCAACACAAGGTAAGCAAACATATTGTGTTGATATGCCATCTTTTCTAATTGTCGTAGTTGATGGTAACAGATCGATGTAGTGGGAGAGGAGTTGTTGTATGAAAAAGTTAAAATTAAATGAAAGAAATGTAGTAATGGACAGCTTTGAACAACTAGTAGATTTATAGTAAAACAATTAGATTATTCTCTCTCGAATTCTATGCGTGACAGCTGTCAGCTGCGCCACTGTAAACTATCCCGCGATAGAAATTTCAAGCTCATAATCTAAGTCTTCATTATATATTAATGCTTGTTATATATTCATATTTTGTTTTTTTTTTTAAAAACTTAGCCTGTGCTATGGTGAGGAACCTTGTGTGAAATACAATTCATCCTTAGTGTTACTATATTGTGTTTACTTTACAATTGCTATGGTAATGAGCAATAAGCCTTTTTAGCTAGGCTTCCCACCTTTTTGTATGCTCTCATGAATTGTTAAAGAAACAAAGAATTGTTAAAAAGAATTTCAAACGCCTCGTGAAAACAGTCTCCTTTCAGGCATGATTACTGATCAGTTAAATTTTTATAATGTAGACAAACATGATGGTAGTTCTTGTTGTTTTTATGTTTACAATGGTATGGCTCCTCTGTGAATTCGAGATAAAATAAAATCATTTATGTGTGTATGTAAAAGCGGTCATAATAACATGATTATCGTTGTTAACTGTGATAGGCCCAGACCTCTTCATAGACCGTTCACACGACGTCATGGCAGCCATATTGGTGTTCACAAACAAGGAGAATTTCTCCCTTTTTGAAAGTGTAAACATTTACTATAATTTGGGAAAGTCAATACGGTCCCCAAGACAACGTTTTTTTAAGCTAGGAACTCAAAATTAAGGTGCCGGGGGCCAAAGAAGTTTTTGGTCGTTCAAGCCTGAGTATATATTGTCGTTTACAAGAGCAAAAGGAAAGGGATGGGGTCGGTTCCCTAAGCAACTCTCCTAGAACTGCCACTTACGGACACCCAAAGCGTTAGTAGACTTCCCAACCTAATGAAACTGCTAATTATTCTACTTAATTACACTCCCAAATGTAATGAGAACATCAATGAAAGACGTTTTCGGCCAATAAATGAAACAAATGCGTCATTATGACGTCATATTACGCTAGACTATCTGTAGCTATATGCATTCATGTTACATTATCCTATACTAATTTGGTGGCCAAAGCATACGCACTTTACCTGGTGCGGGCCTCTGAAGGTTTTAGGGTGAAGTAGTCAGGCAGTATTCAGTAGTCGTGTTTTATGGTGTGGTGTTATCCTGTGCACACCTGTCCTGCAATGTGTTTTCTCAAAGAGTACTTATATACATATGTTACATATATATTATACTTCTTGTGTTTGGAGAGAATAGAGAGCGCTCAACTCTGGGATAAGCAATAATTATAGTGATGAGTGTGATCATTCTTTGACCATACGAAACAGCGTTGTAGCAATTATACAAGGGGCTTATACAGTGTTTTTCATAGCGGCTCTAAACTGTCGCTTATAATCCCTGGGCTTATACAACTTCTTAGGTGCTTTTACATGGGCTCATAAACGGAGGGGTTTATATTCGAGGGGGCTTATAACCAAAACCAAAAAAAAAGAAACATTTCGAACCATTTCGAAACGATCTCTAACTGCAATGTTGGTCAAAATAGGTTTATTTATTGTATTCATTGAGTAATTAAGCTTTAAAACAACAACAAAAAAAGAATTCAACACAATGAAAGGACGTGTGTTTTGGTTTACAGATATATAGATGGGTCTGTTCTCGGTGGGGTGGGGTAGGGGGGCTTATAAGTAGGGGCTATTATAAGCGGGTTTTCCAAAACAGCTTCTGGCTTGAAAAGGCCACTCTTTCCCAGCATTTCTTTCTAACGTCATTAACATTTGTTTTACTGTTCATGTACTAGGGACGTCACAATGAATTCTCACGGTATGGGAAGAACGCTTTCCCAGCGTTGCGCTACATGAGTTGAGATACAGTGGAACGATGATTACATTTGATATGAACTAAGAAACTTTTGAGTATCGCTTTCACCTCATTAGCAGGATTTCTCTTGTCTGAATCTAAATCTACATATGTATTCTTAAAAGGGATTTACCCATCAACGCACAGTGTAAAAGAGAAAATTAATCACTTTTGCCATAAAAAAGAGACGAGACTAGCCCTGAACGCCTCAACACTAGGTTGGTCAATTTAAAAAATACATGGAGAGTGATCTCTCACATCCCGTTTTGTCCTTTTCTGCTCACCGTCCCAAAGCTATGGTAGCCTGTTACAGATTAAGGTGTTCCACTGAGTTTCCCGCAGGTGCAAATGGACCGATGTGAAACAAGAAGCTCACAGAGCTTGTAACTGAGCCATGGGCTTAATTTAGACTGGTTGAAAGCTTTTATTAACAGAAGGGCTTCGCAGAGAAGTTCTGGAAGACGCGAATCGAAAAACGCGAATCAGGTTAGAAGCGGCATCAATTAAAATCTCTGGTTAAAAAGAATTCCTAAAAGATGAACAAACAGGAAAATTGTAAAAAAAAAAAAAAAAGGAATAATCATAAAATATATAGATTGGAGAATGTTTGCTATAAATGAAACAAAAATTTGATACGATTGAAATCAGCAGGGAATGCTTCGGGTGTTGGATTTGACGATCTTCGCAGCTCCTCGGACGACCTTTCCTAGTCGTTTTCTAATCTTCGTATTTCTAGCATTTTCTATTAAAGAAATAATATGCACTACAACTTTGCTTGAAAAAGTATAGCATGAAGAATGCACCTCCTGAAGATTTACTACGTAATTTTTGTTCAATTCTATTGCAAGAAACAGGCGAACTGAGCCACTTGCCTGCATGGGTAAATATTTGAATTTATCTTTGTACTAGTTAGGTTCTAGTAGGAGGCTATGCATATTAGAATGGTTTTTGTTTCAACTGGTATTGCCACAGTAAGAATTTTCGTCGAGATAAGCGCAGCCTATTTACAACCGACAACTAGAGGGCGATCCATTTAACAATCCATAAAAGCTGCAATGATTGGCGTTTTCCTCCATTTTGAACATCATATGGAAAATACTGAACAGTGAGATACGGGGATTGAGAATAGGATCAAATGAAACGGTCCATTTCGATCAGACCGGTCCAACCGAGAAAAGTGGTCCGCCTCAAAAGGTGGACGGATTTTTTTCGAAACTTTTCCGGTTGGACTGCACCGATCCATTCAGTTTTAGACCGAAATTGATCCTTGATTTCGCAGGACGGCAAAGTTATTTCTGACTGAAAAAGCGTTACAGATCTTGATCGTAAACGTACATCTCACTGCTTCAGCAACTAACACCCACTTTTGTTCAGAAATGCAGGTTTACGAGATTCAATGCTCTTATAAATAAGCATCACAAAGCGTCATTTTAATATTTCTTCATATTTGACAGAATTATGTGTGTTTTGGTGACATTTTAGGAAAGAGGGACACTTTGTGGAAATGGCTTATTATAAGAGCATTGAAATCTCGTAAACCGCATTTCTGAACAAAAAGTGGGTGTAGTTGCTTGGAAGCAGTGAGATGTACGTTACGATCAAGATCGTAACGCTTTTTCAGTCAGAAATAATAACTTTCGCCGTCCTGCGAAATCAAGGATCAATTTCGGTTCTAAATAACTGAATGGATCGGTGCAGTTCCCAACCGGAAAAGTTCGAAAAAAATCCGTCCACCTTTGAGGCGGACCCACTTTCTCGGTCGGAACCGGTCTGATCGAAATGGACCGTTTCATTTGATCCTATTCTCAATCACCGTATCTCATGTTCAGTATCTTTCCATATGATGCTTCAAATGGAGGGAAAACGCCAATCATTGCAGCGTTATGGATTGTTAAATGGATCCGCCCTCTAGTTGTCGGTTGTAAAATAGTGGACATGCAGAGTATATCTCACGACGAAAAAAATTGTTACTGTGCAAATACCAAGTTGAAACAAAAAAACATGTTCATAATCATGCATACCTACCGCTACTAGAAACCTAACTAGTCAAAGATAAATTCAATATTTACCCCATGCAGGCAAGTGCTCAGTTCGCCTGTTTCCTTGCAATAGAATTGAACAAAAATTACGTAGTAAATCTTCAGGGAGGAGTATGCATATTAGAATGGTTTTTGTTTCAACTGGTATGCCACAGTAAGAATTTTCGTCGAGATAAGCGCAGCCTATTTACAACCGACAACTAGAGGGCGATCCATTTAACAATCCATAAAAGCTTGCAATGATTTGGCGTTTTCTCCATTTTGAACATCATATGGAAAATACTGAACAGTGAGATACGGGGATTGAGAATAGGATCACATGAAACGGTCCATTTCGATCAGACCGGTCCAACGAGAAAAGTGGTCCGCCTCAAAAGGTGGACGGATTTTTTTCGAAAACTTTTCGGTTGGACTGCACCGATCCATTCAGTTTTAGACCGAAATTGATCCTTGATTTCGCAGGACGGTCAAAGTTATTTCTGGACTGAAAAAGCGTTACAGATCTTGATCGTAAACGTACATCTCACTGCTTCAAGCAACTAACACCCACTTTTGTTCAGAAATGCAGGTTTACGAGATTCAATGCTCTTATAAATAAGCATCACAAAGCGTCATTTTAATATTTCTTCATATTTGACAGAATTATGTGTGTTTTGGTGACATTTTAGGAAAGAGGACACTTTGTGATGCTTATTATAAAGAGCATGCATCTCATTAACCTGCATTTCTGGACATACCCTAGCATCGTCGAAAAAAGTTGCCACCAAAAGAAAAACAGGACATTATTCAAAAATCAATACAATACGACGCAGTGTAACGGAGAATGTTATACAATATAATACTTTGTTTAAAAATAGAAGAACCGTAGCCAGGGTAAGACATGTTAAAATTTTTAAAAAACGTTGACTGGTTAAATACAATTATAAATTTTCAAGCTTTCGGCTGTCAGGCTACAGCCTTCAATGGATAAAAAATGGAAGAAATGACAACTACAATAAATACAAAAATAGGTGAGACTATAAAAAGAATATATTAAAATGGAGAAAAAATATGTGTTTAAGTGTCAATAAGCTAATTGTTCTTTTTCAAAAGAATAGAGTATTGATTAGGGAGCGGCCTTGAATTGTTGTCTGCATGACTTGTCGAAGCGGTGTGCCATGATTCTAGTGTCTTGCGGATACGAGAAGAACCTTTGTCAATCACTTGGGAATTTTTAAAGTCAATAGAGTGATTTGAAGACCAAGCGTGTTTAGCGATGTTGGAACCTCTTGCGAAAGACTTCACATTCCTCATGTGCTCTTTTTCCTAGTTTCAAAGCATCTGCCAGTCTCGCCTACATAGCTCCATGGGCAGTCAGCACAAGGTATTTTGTAAACCACGTTTGGTTGAAGATCAATTGGAGGTCGGGACTTAGGGAAGGAAACTCCTGTTGTAATGTCTTGAATGGCTTACTGACAACTCGAACATCATGTTTTTTAAGAAGTCTTGTTAGAGGCTAAGAAATTCCATTAATATAAGGGAGGACTGCATAATTAGAGAATTCGGAGGGTGTGGCCCATTTGAAAGACATGCAAACAAGTTCCTCAGGTGTTGGGATGGCGTTTGTACGCTGAGTGGAAGATTTCTTCTTTAAAATGTTAGGGATGACGTTTTGGGGGTAATTGTTAAGCCGTAGAGCGTCGGTGACATGAGTAAGTTCAGTCTCTTTACCTTGTTTCGTGTTTGGGAGATTATTTGCGCGATATAATAAAGTCTCAGCTGCACTGATCTTGTGTCGTTTGTCGTGATGGGAGTAGAAATCCAAATACCTATCGGTATGAGTTGGTTTTCGATAAACCTCAACAATTAAACTATTGTCCTTGCGAGTGACCAAGGTGTCCAGGAAGGCGATCTGATTATTATTTTCTTCTTCAATGGTAAAGGAGATGTGTTGATCAATAGCGTTAAGTGAATTATGGAAAGAGCCAAAATTTTTAATAATACTTTGTCTTTAATCCAAAAACTAATTAATAATTCATGAGCCTAACAGCTTATCAAAACACCGATAAAGCGCCACGTGCATGAGCTTTATTGCTGCCGCAGCCAGTGAGCCTGAAGCGAACGGGCGAGGCAGCTCTCTAATCAGCAGAAGAATACATTATAGGGGCTTGCAATCACTTTTTCTTACTAAACGCAGGGAATTGTGGTTATGCGCGAATGGAAGATATAGGGTGCGCAGTGGTATGCCGCAAGGAATTGTGGTTACGCGCGAATGGAAAGATTTAGGATGCGCAGTGATATGGCGCAAGGAATTGTGGTTATGCGCCAATGGATGGTTTAGGATGAGCAGTGAACCATGTGCTTTCTTGTCACTGTCAGGGAAGGAAGAAGAAGGTGAGGAGCAATTCTGTGGTTTTAATGACTCAGGAGAGGCAACACTTTTCTATAACAAGAAATTGAATATCACTTTA
>JAHPZR010003075.1:65000-99141 GCA_019787425.1 Platygyra sinensis | reverse complement strand
ATCCTTAATATCTTCGCTCACAACAAACAGAGACCAGTCCTAGACTTGCAAATACTCATCCACTTTCGAAGAATCGCTTCTCAAACTATTTTCACCACATAATATGCCTCTTTTGGGGTGTTTTCCTCTTAATTTGCTTAGTATCTTGTAATATTTATTAACCCTTTTACCACCAAGGGTCTCCCTTTGACGAGTAAAATCGTCTGGCGTTAGACAGAGTAAAATCTACCAGTGGCCACTGGTGGTGACAGGGTTAAGGGAGATAGTCTTTTAACCCTTTCACCACCAAGGGTCTCCCTTTGACGAGTAAAATCGTCTGGCGTTAGACAGAGTAAAATCTATATGTCGCCACTGGAGGAGAAAAGGTTAAAGCTTAGCGCAGAACTTAGGGAAAAGTCCACACGTTCCACTACACTGGTGACACGCGTACCCGGTTTGCACACAACGCTTGGTGAATCAACAGTATCTTGATATCTGTGCATCCAATCTTTGGGCAGATAAATTGTCTCGAATAATCCGTCCCATAGGGTTCATTTTCATATATAGTTGTGCTTCGTAGTTCAAACATTCTGCGCCTCTCGAATGATCTCGAAAAGCGGAAGAGTTATTTACCTGGGAATCAGACCTTTCGCGGTCAAGCCAATGTTTTGGTTTAGCCTGTTAGCCAATAAAATTACAGAAAGTTTTTTATCCAGTTCTGGTTGTGGCCCGGACTGGTAGGTACCCTGCGAGCAGAGTCTCCTTCGTCTTCTCAATTTTTCTAGGAAGATCGAAGGAAACTCTGCTCGTCGGTGAATAAATCAGGTATACACAAAGTGCTGAATAACCTTTTTGATTCCACATGTGCGAGGTTGACGGCATTAATTAAAAATAGGTCCGCAGCGCGTACATGTGTGGCTTACGAGTCCACTTCCCTGTAATTCACTACTTGCACAATAACATAATGCACCTCTTTAACCCCTCAAAACTTTTGCATACTCATTGTTTGCAATTTCTCCTGGGACATGAACATGTCCCAAGAGTAATCTAAAGCAATGCCTCTGCAAAGTTTTGGTGGGGGGGGGGGGGGGGGGGGTAAAAGAGGTGTATTATGGGATTTGTGCAAGTAGAGAATATGTAATTGAAGTAAAACTGAAGGGAAGATTATGAGTTGGAACTAGGTGGTGATAAGTCAATTGTAACATTTGGATGAAATTGACCATAGCTTACATTGAAACCTTAATTCTGGGTTATAGAAGAAGTACCTATCTGGATATTTCGGTCAGAGAGAAAGTATGGATTGACGATATCTCTGCAGAGATGAACAGAATTGAAATTCTCATACATTGCCTCTATTGACAATTGTACAAATGGTTAGTAGCAATACTGTGTGTATGAAAAGTACGTGACAGGGTGAGCTCTTACACTTTTTCAGGCAAAGACTTTTAAAGGATTTTCCAGGACCCAACTTTGCAAAATGTTTGTGTTGAAAGCTATGTTTTGACATAAACACGTAAACATGCAGAAATGCCACACAAGAAGAGCTTGAAACCACGTGCACACCATACATTCACTGTGCATTAGTGGCTCAATGGACATGCACGAAAGCAACGAAGGAACAACGGGAATAAAAAAAAACAAGTGTTTTCACACATTTTGTAAGCATTTTGAGAACTTTATTTTCTGTATACCTGAACATTTAGTTTTCATTTACTTTACTTTCATATGTTTTTCGCTTTTGTTTAATAAACAAATCAAGGACATTCAAGAACCAAAACCAATTTCAAGTACTTTCGAGGCCTTTAAATTGGATTCCTGAGATTAAAGGATTTTCAAGATGCATATAAACCCTAAAATGAAAATATTAGAGTAAACTAGATGTTATTACTGAATTTGTTGAAATTTACTACTTTTTGATTTGCAAATATCACTGTAGTAAACATAGACTAGTCTATCGTCATTCTCTTGCTTTTTTACACCGATAAATGTCCCGCATGGATAAGCTAACTCTTCAGAATATTTATCTCTAAATATACTCAAAAGTACACTTCTTTCTCCTAGTGCTATATTGTAAATTTGTACTCGCTCACTGGCCTCAAGAAAACCAGTAGCAGTTAAAATAGTAAATGTTTTACTACAGTACGGTTGGAAAGTCTGAGGTTTCCAGCAGTGATGACATTGTGTTTACAACAACTGGCTAAAAGAAGAGCAAATGAAAGTTTCTGATTTCATCAGTAATGGTTGTGCTATATGCATTTTTCTCATTCTGATATTGATACTGGTTTGCCATTCTCACTTGTCTAACATGGTCTGCTGCTTCATTTTATTTTTTTCTTTCTGATATTGAGGTTGGTTGAACAGTCTCTCTTGTCTACATTCTGCTAATTCATTTGCAATTTTTTGTCTTTAAAACTGAGATTGGGTTGCCAGCCTCTTTGTTCTTAGATTCTTCACTTTCATTTGCTCTTCCCCTTTTCATATACTGAAGACAAATTTTCAATTTTTGGACTCTCATGAACATTATGCAGGTCAAGTTCATCATCTCTGACAAAGACACTTTTAATTTCAAAGGAACATCCCCTATTTGTAAGAAGGAAATTTGCGAATATGATACAAAGTTTTCAATTCCTTCAAGTGCATTTCTCAAATAAATGGGCATCCCGTGCAAATCACTGAAATGAGCAGAAAACTGTTAAAGCTTTGTTACGAATTCTTTACATGACTGCAACCGTATTAATTCCAATGGTTTGTAAACAACAATTGTAGTTAAGTCGAAAATTTGAAAACACTTCCGTCAGAGAAAGTTGAAGGGACATATATGGCCCATTATAGATTATTTGATGTCACGAACTTGTCAAACTTCCTGTTAACGCCTATTCTAATGTGTATACTTTATTGTAAATTGAAACCAAACTTCTCAAAGTCATTAATAATTCATCAAGTTAAGACAAAGGAAATCCCAACCGTGACAGTGGTTTAGATACCTGGTCTCAATTAGCAGATTTGACGATTTTACTTCTCCATTTACTCCTTGGTTTTTGTTTTGATTGAGAAGATATATCAAACACTCTAGACAGTGTTTCATCGGCTATCCAAATACCTCTAATTTCTTCAAAAATACTCTCGGGTGTGTCGTATTTTCAACTCTGTTCTCGGTGTTTGGATATCCCACTGAAACACTGTCTCTTGTGTTTGATATATTACAAAGAACATCAGTTAAAAGCAAATAATCCTTTGTGTGGACAGAACATCTTATAGAAATTTACATGTACAGATTATTTCCAATGGTAAGAATATTATTCAAATTGGAAGAAGTCCTAAAATTGACATCTTCTATGTGATGATAAATAACAGCAGTAAGTGACACTGTTACACATTGCTTACCAGCATATTCACCAGAGTACTTCATTTTCTTGATGGTTAGTTACCACATATTGTTATTGTTGCTTGTAGAAAATCATTTGTGAAAAACAAAACATCACATCATTCCACATTTTGTATTGTCCAACAACTTGTTTCAATACGGGCAAGCAAAATACATTTAAACAAAAGACCATAAGTATTATTACACTCCAAAACTGATCCTTAAAACTCGTATTCATGCAATAGTCATGAGAGCCAATCCTTGACCGGTAGTGATCCCCATACTTCCTTTTGACGTTTTGATCTTGAGCAAGCTACGAACCTTTTGAAATGCTTCCGTGAGTTCTCAACAGTGCAAGGAGAATTCAAGTGCAATACAGTCTATTTCACTTTGTTACACTTTCAGGTGGCTTCAGGCACTTTCAAACACTTTCAAACTCTCAGTGGTGCAACCCGTACCGATAGATCAAGCCGATAGTGCAATGACTCCTTCTAGTGTTACAACCCGTATAGAGGATTCAAGCTCGTACTTAAATGTTGTCTTTTGAGAGCGCAAAAAATCTTGCACAAGGTGAACTTATAACACAAGCCAGGTCTGGGTGTGTTGGCTTCTCTGAGGAGAACTAATTCGCGAAACGATCACTTGAAAACAATTACTAGAGACCACGCTTACAACCAAAATGGCTACGACACTAGACCACGTGACAGGCGCTCGGCTCTCGTGGACAAATATATAAATAAATAAATCAGATGATGCTATATTGTGGCTATACACTTCGTGTAAGCCACACAACAACGAGTTTGGATTTACCGGCTTCATATACAGAATAAAAGAATTAGGACTCGGAAACAGGGACTCAGATTTCCAATTGGCAAATTCGTTTATAAATATGTTCTGCCTCACGTTTTTAGCAGTCGTTCTTTCCAATATTAGAAGACATACGTGACTCGGAAGAGAACTTTTTCTTTTGGCACACAGAACCGCTCAAGTAGTTCGTGAAAGGTAAGCAGTAAGCCAGAGGAGGGGAGAATAGTATCCCACACTGCAATGCGTGACCCGTCACGCGTTACGTCAGGAAAATGGCGTCTTGGAGCGAAGAAATGCTCCATTTTCTCTTCGGCTAATTTTCATTGTTTTACCTGAGAAAGGTAAGTGGCTTGCATTTTTCATTAGTTTTATCCTTTTTGTCAATGTGCTTGCGTTTATTTATTAAGCCTTATAAAAAGAGACGCCAATTGCTATTGTTAGAATATCGTTCCCATCACAATGCGATCGGTGACCCGTAGCGACCTCGTTAATAAAACGCGAATATGCATATTTTTGTTGAGTTCTTTCCAAATATGGACATCAGTCAAGTAAATCAAAGGTTAAGTGATATTTTGGCAAAGAAGAACCCAGAAGAACAAACATTTTATCCAGTTTCAGGCGGTTTGAAGTTCACTAAAAAATCGTTTGATTAGCTCTCAAATGACACGTGTACAGAAGTCTCTTTTGGGTTGAAAGCGTTTGCATAAACGTTGATTTCTCGTCGATATCAATTTCTTTCTTCGACCTTAATCGTTTTGGTGGAATATCTAATTGTATCACAGTCAAAATAGGTCAAATGCTACTGGAAACAGTTCACTATGGACTAGCCTGCGAAAACAGCCGTCCTTCTTCGCTCCCGGCCCGAGTGGCGTTTCGCGTGAAGGACGTCTGCGATTCACCGCAGAAAATTCCATACTGATGACGTAAGCGTGAACTTAATAATTTTGAATAAATTATCATTTGCAGTCACGAAAGGTTTTGTGCCAAGCCGCAAACGTGTTACATTTCTCACAAATGTACGAGTTACGCTAATAACTTCAGACGTACGGAGTGTTTTACAAATATCGGTAACTAATGAGATCCACATGGAAGATCGAAACCATGGTCTTGACTAAGCCGAACAAAGACACATTCAACAGACTTGCACGTCAACAGTTGCATTTGAATCATGTCGTTACATCAAGCTTGAAAAACATAAGCTTGATCAGATAGCTGAAAGAAAAATTAGAATTTCACTAGACAACGGTGTATAGCTTTCTCGAAGTAAAGCTACAGCGTCTCTGAAGAAAAAGGTACGAGGGCAAATATGATATCAGTTCTGTACTCTCAAACTCTCAAACAGTTGTTTACGGAGGTGTCAAAATCCACGAAGTAACACACAGATAACAGCGGAAATCATGTAGACTTATGACCTCTAAAAATTTGCCATGGCACAGTCTAACGACTCAACTCTTCTTAAAATTCCTCCTTATAACACAGCATGAAGTGCCCTTCACTGATAAACACGAGTGAAGCGAGTGAAGCGACAAAAAGGTCGAGTAACCGAACAGTGAACGGCAAATGTACAGATGTCACAAACCGTCGAAGTCGTGTAGGCTTGTTAACCCCATTTTACACAAACCACCGCTACAATTACAAGACGCCAGATTTGTTTTGGTGAGTATTTTCCCTGTCCCGCATATTTACGGACTTAATAATGCATAATTACCGATCGAACCAATCAGCGCTCATGACCAGATCGGGACAGATTTTCGTCATCACTATGGAATTTTCTGTGGTGAATCGCAGACGTCCTTCACGCACGCGAAACGCCACTCGGGCCGGGAGCGAAGAAGGACGGCTGTTTTCGCAGGCTAACTATGGACGGGTTGAGATTGTTTCCACTCTCCTACGTTTCAGTTTTCGGTCATGGAACTGGCTACCTCTTCCAAAAGAAGCCACTTATCTACCGGAACGACACCCCACAAACCCGTGGAGAAGAGGTCCAAACAGGGCATAAATTCGAAGATAAGAGGACCACTGTGTTTCTCGTCAGAAAATATGCCATGCAGCTTAAACGAAAGTGCCAAACGTTGCCCATCGAGCCACAAGGTAAATATAAACTTACATTCCCCTTATAAAATATAAAATTTTTATGTAAAATTTTATAAAAATAAACTACCTTTTTTATTCTTAAATGTACATGTAGGGTATGTCCGCATTTGTTTATAATATGAACTGCATTTTTATTCCCTATGGCTATACATTACCATATTTAAATAATTTGAACTTAAAATTTGTTTATTGTTCAAATCACTGTTTGTTTAAATACTAAAAAATCAAGAAAGGTTTTTCTTTGTCAGGTGGTTTCAATACATTTTGCAGTTTTGTTAAATCAAATTCGATGACTGCAATGTTGCGTTATATCTTTTGTCAGGTGGTAAGCTCTCCCCTCAGGAAGTCACATCTTGTTGCACGATGTTCACTTGTGCGGATACACAAATGGTCTTTTCATGAGGAGAGGGCATTTTGTTGAATTTGTGGGCCTGGCAAGGATGGATCCAAGATATGGCATTTGTAGTAAAACACAATGGCCTGCTTTCCGTGCAGGTCATCAGTTCTGGAGAGATACTGCCCTCCACATTCAAGAAAGTACTTGCTCAAGTGTACTTCTTACTAGTAAGTTATTTGTTATATGAAGAAAAAAACACTGATAAGTAAGAGATAATAGTGACATCATGTACCAGGACTGGTTATCGCCCTATCAACTTTATGATAACTTTAATCTGTATTTAGTGTAAGACATTCCCAAAATGGTCACAGAAATCATTTTGATATTTTGACTTTTTCCTAGATACCAGAATACGAGAAAGAGTCTTCAATTCACTGAAAGTCAAGTTCCCCAGGTTAGAGGATGCAGAGGAGTTTTACAATTTAACATTAAGCAGCTGCTTAAGTGAAATGGAACAGGCATCAGCTCCAAGAGGGGCAGCGGTTCCCCAGTCTCTATCTGTAATGGTTGATAAAATCACGCAAACAACATTCCAAGAAGAAAGTGTAGAGATCAGTGCCACCACAACAAACATTGGAACCTGTAAAACATTCAGTGTTGATTTTGCAGATGTTATATCTTCCTTGGATGAGGCTCAGTTGACGGAACTTGCAAACCTGTCTTTTCTGGAACTTGCGTTAAAATGTGGCATTGATTCAAATCCTACAGATTTTGCATCACTTTCAGTCAGTGCCATGAAAAAGTTGCAAGTGCAGAAAAAGAACAATCTTGTGTACAAGTTTGCTTTTTGCATTGCTAAAAACCGACTAGGATCAGATGAGACATTGTTTCCTATGGACCGCATGCCCTTTGGATTGGTAGAATACCAAATTGAGTTTTTTTCTGCCACCAATGTTATGCAGGTGGGACAATTTTGTTTTAAAAACTCTCATTTAATTAGGAATAGTTTAGACATCACCCTAGTCCCCAGTCATTTTATCTTCTTTTGTTGACCTTGCTGAACCAGGCACTCATCATCAAGGTCAAGTCACAACACATAACAGGGCCCACACTTCCCAAGCCTACACAGTTAGGTCACTTCAGGACCAGGCTGGTACAAGTTATTGTACAACTATTGCTGAAAAAAAATATCTTTTTACAAGCCTTTTACATATTTAAACCCTCTGTGCTTATTAACATCTAAGCTCCTCCCCAAATAATACGATTAAATTAGTTGGTAAAGTTGTTAACACAACAAGGGTTATTTAAATGCTCATGCTCATAGATAAAAGTGATGTGTCAAAGTAACTTTCAACCCTAGACTTCCACAAAGGTAAACTGTGTATTAGAGAATTAATGAGAATTATGTATGTTTGGCTAGAAATATATGTTAATTCACCAAACTAAGGATACCATTCATGCACAATTTATTTAAGATATCTGTGCCAGATGACTACCAGAGCTGGTATGAGACCATGTGTTCTGAATTCCCTACAAGATTCACACGCCTTTTTAGAGGACCAATGTGGAGTGGCCTAGCAATAAATCAGGAGAAAGATCCATTGACGGTGTGTGTTGTTTGATTATAACACTCTATAAATGATATAGTCATAATAATCTGAACAAAAGAAAGTATGTCTAGATCATACAGATTTGTAATACCTATCTCAAACCAGGAGAACAGATTTATGGTTCTGATTAGGTAACTGGTTGAAAGATTTACATGGATTTGTGATTTCTAATTTTTGTTTTTAATTCTTAATTTAGGCACGAGTTAATGTTGCATCACCAAGCCTGCGAACTGTGCAGAAGCAAACTGCTGCTGAACCTTTCACATGTGAGCCAGAAGTTCAGGTAAAAAAAAAAAACATTCCAAATTTTTATCAACTTTGAAAGTGATAACTAGTAAAGAAGTTCTGTCTCATGCAGATGCAAATGAAGAACATGCAGCAAGTACAATTGCTATCATATTCTATTCTACTTATCTTACATATATGTCTTAATTTGTCTATGAGAGAGAAACTGGGTTTACATGTCTGACTCCTGAATATAATAATGAGGGACATCTAGGACAATCTATTGCTGGAATATAAAAGTACAGTACTACTACAGTAATAGAGCTGGTTACTCAGTAGAGTGCAATATATGTACAGTGGAATTTTGTTCTAATTTTTTTAGGTTGAAGCTCTTAAAGTACTGAAAAAGGCCCACCCTAATGGTCGGTTTTGGCTTAAAGTTGATGCCTGTGATTTAAAAGTAGCACTGCAAGAGTCTGTCAGGACAAAATGGGATGGAGATATTGATCTGGGGAATGGAAAGCTACAAGAACTTCGTGCAGATTATGATGCCAGAAGAGCTGAGGCTAGTTTACAAGATGGTGATGTTCAGAGGGATATGTTGGAAATGAAAGTTCGGAAGCTGATTGACAGTTTTCCGGATGACCAGTCATTCTTGGCTGCTGGGCTGAAAGAAGCAGATTCATCATTCCAAAAGAAGTTCAACAGCCCCAACACATCCCATCAACTCCTGAAATCACTTTGTTGGGAGAGAGTGGAATACAACACCCTCCTGCAACAAGCTCAAGCCTTCCGTGCTGTGATTGAAGACCTACTGCCTCATCTGCAATCAGGGAATGCTCGTGTTCAGGATGTTGCTGTTTGTTTGAGGGATATCATGCCAGATCACCTGAAGTACCTCATAAATTTATTTATGAAAAAACGTCAACCAGCTGCTACCCATGTTCTGGCCATTTTGCTGTCTGAAGAATGCAGGAACAAGAAACCTTACTCCATACCAGTACAGTTTATCCCATACCATTCAATTAAGGATCAGTACATTCGGGATATTTCTGCCAAAATAAAGTCAGAAATGGTCAAAATGGATTTAAAGCCAGTTGGTAGGTGTTTGAATGTTTCTTTTGACAACAAAACATTAATATCCACAGAAGAAAAAAACATACAAATTTTCCTGTTTCGCTCTTCTTTGCAATTAAAGTGTGAGTCATATTTTCCCATGCATTATGGTATCCATCCTATCCCAAGAAAGCCCATGGTAATTTGCAAGGGTGTGGGGGGCATCTCAAAAGCCAAAAGTTATTATGGGGAAGATGAGGTGGGATGGTGCATGTGAAGTGCAAATATTTTCCAAAAAAAAAACAATTATTTTATTTTGTTACCAGGTTTAGTCACTGATGGTGAATTTAGTTCATTGCGGACACAAGGGGAAACACGGCCGTTGCATATATGGCAATTAATACATGATGCCCGTGAAAGTGTAAGCAGACTTAGTAGGAGTACACTTCTGAAAATGCTGGTTCAAACTGGAGGTAACTGTGATGTCCATGTAATAGTGGCCTAATTTTTGTAATGTGAACTTGCTGATTGGCAGCAAGTACTATATATGATTACAGTGATGTAAATTTTACATGTAGTTACATATTACAAAGCAGAAATAAATTCAAAAAGGGAGTAAGAACTTGATTTTGTGACCAAAATGTTAAATATGTGCGATTACAATCATGTAGTAATTCCATCAGTTGTAACATAGATTTGCAAAGTTCTGTGAGTGAACTATAATTTTATTTTTACATAAGAATTTTTTTTTGATTGAATTACTTTTTTGTGTAATCTACAGTTGCTCCAGATGGTAAACCCCTTACAGAAATTATGGATGAAGCTATTCCTCCAGCTGTTATTACTCAGCTTCAAGACTTGCAGGCTATTGATGGGTTAACATTGGAGGATTCAGTAACTTTTCTGAGGCAAAGTCTGGTGCCTAGAGGTTATCAACCTTGCTCCTTTAAAGTTGACACTCCAGAAAATTTTACTGCCAAGTTGAAGTCCTTGGTTGCAACATACCGCTTCAGACGTCGTGTAGAAGAACTCAAGGAGCAAGGAGTAGACTTCAGCACCTATTTGTACATACCAGAAGTAGATCCCATCACAGGAGATGTTTACCATGAAAGAGAGGATCATTGCCACATTCTTAAGAGAATTTGGAAACACACCAGAGAAGGTATGTATTTCTTACAGTACAGGTAGTGTGTATGAACAACAATGAACCCAAAAGTACATGTTTGATGTTTTTGTGCACGGAAACATTCAATTACAAGGAAAATTGGACAATCTCACTGCACCAAAACAATTCCATTTATTAAAATTCATGTAATTTTTAGTTATTAAATCTTTGGATGTCTGTCTCCTTTTATGCATATATGTTTGTATCTGAAACCTGTTTCCCAGATTGTCCCTTACTGCTTGCTTGGGGGAGAGTTTGAGGAATTGACCTCTGACTGTATATGCAGATCATGTTCTGCCTATCATAAGCTGTTAGTCAGTTCTTGCTACATTCACTGTACATACACGGATGTCTTTTGCTGTTAAAGGTGGACCGGAGGGCATGGAATTGAAAGGATTTGATGATGCAATGATGGATTCCAGCACTGGGTTAACACATGCAGCATTAACTGGTGAACGTAAACAATCTGTTGCCGATGCTGGACGGATGCTGTCGTTCCTCGTAGCGAAATTCCTGCGAGAACGTGGATACATTAGGGAGGCCAACTACATTGACATTGTTGCTGGTTGGCATGAAGCAGCGGATGGACGAGGGCGCACTGAACTGCAGCGATGCAAGCGAAATTATGCCATGTTAAACATGATTCTGGATGAGTGGATGCCTTGGCATAGGGAAATTCCAGACCTTTCCACCATTGATATAAATCGGTATAGTAAAACTCAACTGTATAATTTATTGACTAGAATTGAGCTCCGCCTAAGTGTCCATTTTTGTGTGACATAATTGAAACTCATGGTATTTTGTGATGTCAAACTTTGTTTTCAGCGATTTATTGCATTACTGGCAGTAACAAAACAGGACATAGCAGAACTTGATGCCTCAAAAAGTTGAAATCAATAAGGTGTTTCCAAGTCCCTGCAAGACTTGGTCCCAGTGTCCAAAACCTCCAATAAATCTTACTCACTATAGGCAAAGACCAACTCGATAAAGTCAATAGGCCCTTTGCATGACCCAGTCACATGGTGGTGAGCAAGTTGCGCAGTGGGACTTCCAAAACAAAGGCAGGTGCATTGTGTTGGAAGTCCCGCTTTGCAACTTGCTCACCAGTATGTGTAATGTTGTACCATGTGACTGGGTCGTGCAAAGGGCCTATTATATTCATTACTTGCACAAAACCATAATGCACCTCTTAACCCCGCCCAAAAAATATTTGCATAGGCATTGTTTCAGATTACTCTTGGGACATAGTCATGAATACATAATCATTCACAAGAGGTAAATATTGAAATGTTTTTAATGACTTGGTTGGATACCACCTTTTGAGACTACACCATGTTTGGTGTACACAGCATTTCCTCCATTCATCCCCCTTCTTTTCCTTGGCCCCACAACATGATGAGACGCAAGTAGGTCTGAACTGGAAGTACTCGATTTCCGAATTAATTAGGTTGCGGTTTACGACGTGATTAAATTTCTGTCAACAGAGAGATTACCGGAATCAATTAGGATTAAAATAGGGCTAACATACTAGATCAAATGAAAGATAGACGACTGATGTATCTCATGACCCACGTACATATCTCACGGTAACTTGAGAACAATGAGTCGAAGGTCAAATCTGTGAAATTCGCGCGGTTAAATGTCTCCAAGGCCGGGATCTTTGCTCTTCTCTAGCTTGGGTCGAAAGTGCTCAGTTGTTAGATCCTAACAAAACGTGGTAAGTTCTTAATAGAAAAGCTTGTGACGAGAGTGCGGCAAAATGATTATTTCTCTCGTAATAAGTTACCGGCGCGCTTTCCAGACGATGTCGTGAGGGTAAAGCGCAGCACTCTTCGCACAGTTTGATGGTGCCGCGTTTCAAGGGAAGGCTTTCTCAGAAGATGAAATCGTGGTTTCGTCGTTTGCGACATTTCTTCGGCATTTTTCAGATTCTGGTGTATTTAACGAGAATGCATTTAAGAGGTTAAGAGGCTACCAAGTGGCCTTGATCACAGTGTTTTGATCGATTGAGTCAATATTAAAAAAACTATAACAACAACAAACCGATGGAGCGCTCACTCACGTGGCAGGGATTTCGACCCCTGTTGCAAAAGCCACAGCGAATCGCCGTTTGGATATGCCAACTACTTCATGAGTTGTGCTCTCACAAAATGTGGATGAAGATACCGGTTGCTTTTTACAAACACCGCCATGAAGCAACGGCAAAAAGGTAAGTAAGCTTTCATAGTTTGTTGTTTGCTTAAAATTTCAGTCAGTTGGATAGAAGAAAGTCTTAAAATCGCGCTTATCGTATATTTTCAAGCGATCCGACTTTCGAGTCTCTGGCTTTTGCTTTAAAAGCCTTTCGAAACGTTGCGTGCTTTTATTTATTTTCTCCTCCCTGCATCACACAAAGAACCGGCAAAACAAAGATTACTGTTATCTGAGAATGTCAGCCGTCCCCTCCCCCTTACCCATGGGGGACACGGGAGACCAAAGAACAAAAATAGATCGTTTCACTGCCACGGAATTAAAAAAAAAAATCGAAAACAATCTAGTGGAAGAAGCTCAGAAATTGTGATGTTGTAGAAGCTCAATAAATAAGACACTTCTCCAAGTTTTAGGCGCGTGCTTTTCCCCAGCATTCAGATACTCGTCGAAATGTTCCGCAGAAATTCACTGAGCTAACAATTTCCGTTTTTAATTTTAACTGCTCAGTTATCACCAAGGTTTACAGTGGCATCCAGACGTTTCGTCGGAGCGTGCCACTGTTGCCTTTAATAATTTCTGTTTTTCATTTTAACTGCTCAGTTATCACCAAGGTTTACAGTGGCATCCAGACGTTTCGTCGGAGCGTGCCACTGTTGCCTTTAATAATTTCTGTTTTTCATTTTAACTGCTCAGTTATCACCAAGGTTTACAGTGGCATCCAGACGTTTCGTCGGAGCGTGCCACTGTTGCCTTTAATAATTTCTGTTTTTCATTTTAACTGCTCAGTTATCACCAAGGTTTACAGTGGCATCCAGACGTTTCGTCGGAGCGTGTCACTGTTGCCTTTAATAATTTTTGTTTTTCATTTTAACTGCTCAGTTTATATCGCCAAGGTTTACAGTGGCATCCAGACGTTTCGTCAGAGCGTGTCACTGTTGCCTTTAATAATTTCTGTTTTTCATTTTAACTGCTCAGTTTATATCGCCAAGGTTTACAGTGGCATCCAGACGTTTCGTCAGAGCGTGTCACTGTTGCCTTTAATAATTTTTGTTTTTCATTTTAACTGCTCAGTTTTATATATCGCCAAGGTTTGCAGTGGCATCCAGACGTTTCGTCGGAGCGTGCCACTGTTGCCTTTAACAATTTCTGTTTTTCATTTTAACTGCTCAGTTTTATATATCGCCAAGGTTTACAGTGGCATCCAGACGTTTCGTCGGAGCGTGTCACTGTTGCCTTTAATAATTTTTGTTTTTCATTTTAACTGCTCAGTTTTATATATCGCCAAGGTTTGCAGTGGCATCCAGACGTTTTGTCGGAGCGTGCCACTGTTGCCTTTAACAATTTCTGTTTTTCATTTTAACTGCTCAGTTTTATATATCGCCAAGGTTTACAGTGGCATCCAGACGTTTCGTCGGAGCGTGCCACTGTTGCCTTTAATAATTTCTGTTTTTCATTTTGACTGCTCAGTTATCGCCAAGGTTTACAGTGGCATCCACGGAAGTGGATATAGAACTTAAAGAAAATCGGTAAAGTGAATTGGAAGAATAAATAAATAAATAAGAATAAATGAGTCTCTTGCACTGCAAAGAGAATGTTCGTTTCTCGAGGTTCTTACATGAGAGCACGAAGTTTTAAATGGTTTGTCGCAAATGCGCTTTCTGCTATCTCTATCATACACTCGAACGTTAATTTTACATTGAGACCACAGTTGACAAAGGGGAAAGATAGCTCCTCGAGCGGGAAACAGAAATAAATGGGTGAAGCGTATATACGTAATTCATTTCTGTAATTGTGGATCGTCTTAAGCTTTGTCTGCTGCTTTGTCTGCTCAAGGTCATGGATCTAAATAAAAAAGCTTTTTCAGTGTCCCCGCTGCATGCAAAAGGCTTTATAGCCTGCTTAGCTTGGCGGTTTAAGCAATTTGAGCGCGCGTGCACGAAGCAGCGAAGCCGCGAAAACGAGCGGCAAAGGCTTCCCCTTTCGTTTTATTTGGCGGCCTTGTAGCGCTAAGTTTTACAAAGACCAAATTATGCGGATTTGTCTTCGCGTGCGGCAGTCCCCGCGCTTCCGGTGACAAAAATTATTTTTGATAGCTGCGGCGGCGGATTTTGACACTTATTACTTTGCACGCGTTAATCCCTGACAGCGGAACATAAAAATATGTAAGGAATGCGGGTCTACCAACCCCGCATTCCTTTAAGGTACTTCCAGATAGACCCCGCTGCGTCTCGTCATGAGCAAGCAGTGAATATTAAGTGGAGGCTAAATGGAGGGAAGGACTTATTAGAATAGGGTTTAATAGAGAAAATGGTTTTCACATTTTTTGCTTGTATTTGTGAACATTCTTCAGCCCAGTTAAAGGAATATGTGGATTTTCAAGGGAGACTGTTGTGGCAGTTACTACTAACATCGAGAGTATCGAGTTCCGCCGCAGGCAGAATGTAGACCTAGGATACGAGGAGCATCCGCGAGCTGGAACAACAGACGATGTGGAAGCATTCTTTGCTCTGTTGCATCGTTACCTTGGCCTAATATTTACTCTGAAGGAATTTAAGGCCCTCTGGAGGAAACTAGTCAGGTATGGAGAAACAATATAAACATGCGAGGGGAGGGAATGGAATTTCAGACACCTTGTATTCCCTATTCCCATATAACTTTTTCAGTGGGTATGAACACTTTGTTCCTTTTCTATTTGATATAAAATAATGTATTAAAGGCTGAACATTTGTTTCCTATTTCTCCTGTTGCCTATCACCTTTGGATATTGTTTTTACAGCCCTCCATTCTACTGTCTTCTTTGCTCTCAAGTAGCCTTTCCCCCTAGAAAAACAAAACTTGATGGAAAATATCAAACTCAAGTTTGGTTGTGTTTTACTTTTTTGTTCAGGGAGTTTACTAAGAGGATTGGTGGTAGCAAACATTTCTACTACTGGACAACAAATGAGAGGTATCGTGAATGGGAAGATGAGTTGCCATCTTTCAATGAATCGCATAAGGTGCCAGATGATGTTGATCCGACTGAACATCCGCTGAGGCTCCATAGACTGAGGTTAAACAGACGAGAAGATTCATCGATATTTACTGCTGGCCGAAGCTTCCTTCCTGCCAGGAACCAAACTACAATTCGTCAAAGGCTTCACAGGCCAGAAGGACATTTGCCACCAAATGTTTAAATTAATTTCCAGAGACTACAATGTTGCAAATAAATATTTTCTGCCATAAAATTATAAAGAGCTGTCTTGCGGCAGCAACATTTTATTAAGCAGTGTGGCTATTGTGTTTATTTCAGTAGTTCTTTGAAGTATCCAACAATTTCCACTCTAAAAGGTGAATGTTTAATTCTCTTAAAAATAATCAAAGTGTGGATTGAGACACAAAAGAATTACAGTTGAATCTCTCAAAGCAACCATTTAGAAATTTCTGTCTCCTGTACTACCCAGGACACCTTTGGTTCTTTTACAGCAGAAGGTGTCCTGGGTAGTACAGGAGACAGAAATTTCTAATAGAGCATATAAATAATGTGACAAAATTTTGCGTACTTAGCACTGGGTAACTGCAGAGTCTTGGCCCATGTTATAGAAGTTTTATGCATGTGACAAGTCAATTCCAAGAAAAAATCCAGCACTTCCCATTTAGAAATTTTGTCTCCTGCACTGCCCAGGACACCTTTTGCTCTAAAAGTGGTTGCAGTTGCCTACAGTCAGAATGTTTTGAATATAGTGATGTGACTTGGTATTTGAAAAAACTGGTCACCAAGGAAAGGTGGCCACAACCGGTGGTTCAACTGTACTTCATAAGGGGAATTCACAGAGCATTGGAAATCACAACCAACAAAACTTAGGGGACTCATTCCCATAAATGGTCTGGGACAGTAATCATGGTCAGTTGTAATCTACTGCCAATTCTCCATCTCTAGAAGTAGAGTGGGAGACCAAAGTGAGTGCAACAGGAGGAATGAAACTTATCATGTTCATGATTATCAAGAGGTCAAACTATTAATACCCTATCAACCCATAGTGAAAAAAGGATACCACTGTTCAAGGCCAAGAAAGGAGAGTTTCAATTTGATACACATATACAGGGGAAAAGAGTTAGGACACTATTATATTTATTTTTTGGGTCATTTCTGTCCCACTGTCCTTGCTTTGTTATAGAAACTGCTGCATAATATCGAAATGCACTGATTGGTTGTACCCACTTCCTCTTAACATACTTAAGGTGGCTCAATAGGGTTATGCAAGATTACGAAGCGCGCGCCAGTGGCCTCAATCGAAAGTTAGTATTCTCGTTCTTTTTGCTATTTTCCTAATCAAAGCTACTGAAACATAACAAACAAGGGCCAAAGTTTGCTTTTGAACAGTCATCTCTGATATCAAGGCTTTTAGTCTCAAATTAAAACTACTCAAACATCGCCATTTTTGACGTCTGTTTGGCTTTGATTTCAATTTTCTTCAATTTCCTTCGGTAAAATTTTCTGATATGCTCAAACCGGGTAGAGTCTGGCAAGAAGAAACTTTTAAAATCGAAAAAAGTAGGGGTTGTCAAGGTAGTTTTTTCGTTTTTAGCATTTTTGTGTTTTTTTGGCTGAGCGAAAACCTTGTCTTACAAATTTTTCTGATAAATTGAAAGCAAGGAAAGCTATTAAGGAATAACTTCTCTGCCAAATCTTAAGGAATTTCACCGGAGGAAATTCGAGAAATCTGATAACGATTTTTCTATTTTTTCACCTCAATGGCAATCACGTCATCAGAATAGGAACTCGCCAAGATCGCTATGTGAGCATGCGCGAATTTTCGAACCACGCGGTTTTGTCGATGAGCGACTCGACAATGGCGGTCTCATCAAAATACACTCAAGACCTTTCCGTCCAAATCATTTTCTTTACGTTTTCTTTTAAATGGTTTCTCTGTTTCTACTTCTGGGCTGTAATTTGAGCTATATTGTTGACTTGTTCGCTGCTTTGCATGAGCTTGCGTCAGCTAGCGCGCGCACATTACTAAAGCTCGCATCATCGGTGCGCGCGCTCTTAAAACCCTATTGAGCCACCTTAAGTTTGCAGCTTAATAATTCTCCTCTCCTTATAACCTTGGTTAGTTTTGGAATTTTCTCCACACTACAATACCCTATCACATGCCATGCAGCAAAATAAAGAACTTCAAACTTTATGGCATTTTTGCCTCTTAAGTTTTCAGTTTCAAAGCAAGCTCTCACTCCAATATTTTCCCCCTTTGCTTTACGTTCTACACATTTGATGAGCGATTCTTGGTATCTGCCCTCCCAAAATGAACCTTTTACAGCGAACGTGTCGGTGAAATATTCCTTGGCGTCATCTTCAACCTCTTCGCCAGCAGAGCACTCCTCTTCAAGGGATACAGCAGGACTGTCGGTCTCCGGTTCGCTGGCGATAGAAACCTCATTCTCTGCAGCGTTGGCAATCATGGAAACTAAACAATAAGGGGAGGGACTTGCACAGTTGCACCATGATTCTGCGTCAATTATCACAGGAGGAAAGTACTCGTCGAGCGGAGATTCCTTCACCACACTTGGTTTCACGAATTGCGCAGCTGGCGCAGGTAACACGTCAAAAGACCACAGCAGTGTTGACTTGCGACCTTCATCACTAAGGTTATTTGGATCGAGGTTCTGCCGAAGAAAATGATTACCGTATGTGTATTAGAAAATGTGCTGGATGTAACGAAGAAAGGAGAGCACATGAACGCCTGCTGACACACTGGCGAAGAAATGGCGAAGAACGCGAAACAGGTCAAATGACCGGGAAACATAAGCTTATATTTCTATTTTCATAACTTACCGTTATTTCACACGAAGAATTAACGCGAATCAACAATGGAGCTTCTCTTCCCTCCAACAAAACATCTACGGACTGATCCTCAACCACATCAGGGATAAGACAACGAGGTCGTTCGCTCATGTTTTCAAGGAAGCTGACATGAGTTTCTCTACAAACTAGTGTAACACATGTAAATCCTTTCAAACAAACGCAAAACTTTTCTTCAGACACACAATGAACGTAAAGCAAGTCCACGTTCTTGAAAGCCGAAGCCGTAACACCACGAGCAGTGTGAAAGAACATGGCGGCTCGTTTCAGTTGTTATCTGTTCTGTGGCTCAACATTACTGATGACGTCACGAATCAAACTGATAATATAGTATGAAACAAGATGCATCATGGGATACTATTCGAACCTCCTCTGGCGGTGAGCTAAACGAAGTGGCATTTTCAGATATGACTGATGGGATGTGATCTAGAACTGAAAACAATAAAAATGTCCAGATGTCCCGTCAGTTTGTAATAAGATATCAGTTAGTCTGTAATTAACTCCAATGTCCTAAGCTCTTCCAAAATTTTTCTCTACGCGTCGTATTTTCAACTCTCTTCTGGGTGTTTGACAAATTGACGTCAGTTTTTCATGCATCTGTCCTGTTATTGATCATAAATTTTGTTATTGATCATAAATTCTGATCCACGAGGCAATAAAGATCCGAAGACTACTTTGTCAATGTTATGACGAAATTCATTGTTAATGACAGGACAGAAGCATGAAACACTGACGTCAATTATTTTTTTACGATAACAAATTGTCAAACTTTTTGTCTGCAATCGCTCGTTGCCGCATCACATAAATCATAAATTCATATGTAGTCCACTTATTGACGTATATAAACGTTAGTCAATGAGCGCGCGAGAATTTTTGCAGTTAGCGTAAAAACGTTGTTTGATCACATTTCCAAACACGCACAAGAAGAGATTTGAAGATAAGACGTGGATCAGTGTATTTTTGATCAACATCAAGGTGTTGGGAAATGTAATTAAACACTCTCTTGCGACAGTGCTACGTCATCGAATTCGAAAATATCCGGATTTGCCGTCCACACGTCATCGAATTCGTTGGAGATGTATTTTTTTCCACTATGGAGAGCGGATTCAAAACTATCCGGATTCGCTGAAATATCCGGTTACGTGTTGACACAACGGAGCCTAAATCCATCGGCAACTTTTCACTTTCCGGATACGGCTTCCATTCACATGCATCCGGCGAATTCGACAGCGAATCCGAATTTATTTAAATCCGCTCTCTAGAGCGGAAAAAAAAAATCCTCAACGAATCCGATAACGTGTGGACGGGTGAATCCGGATATTTTCGAATCCGATGACGTAGCAAGTGTCCAGTCTCTTAACAAATAATAAACCAATATGGCGGCACAACAGCAATAACAGAGCATTTTTGTCGCCACTATCGCGCGCTTTATTGCGCATGCTCTGAACACAGTTTATTGCGGAAGAGCCCTGGGTACTTGAATGAGTCCGGATACCATCGGATGCGTCCGGACAGGCGAATTCTATTCGTATACACTACGTGTGGACAGGGAATTTTTTCAATACGATAAGAAGAAGTTGCGGATTGAAAAATATCAGGTTACATGTGGACGGGGCCTTAAAAATCTATGCCAATTAAGATCAGATATTCAAACAGCGTCTATCGCACAGAATATGATAACAATTTACCAACGAGATCTTCTTTATTTAAGCTTTTATAGGAGTGCAAATATACAGGAACACAAAAATGGAGGAAACAGCACTGACACGGTTACAAGTAATCAAGCGGCACATACCTTAACTTTCCTTAAGAAATATCTGTTTTTTTTTCGTTATTTCTTGGAAAGTAGACCTTATCAAGGAGTTTTCCATCCAACAGCTTTGTATGAGTGGATATCTAGGAGGATAACACCTTTACATCACATCATACCACATTATTTGACATGATAAGACATGACATTGCACAAAATGACATTGTACTACAATACATCAGTTTGGAGGGAAAAAAATGTGGGCGGGGAGTATGTACGCATGCGTGTGGTTTCACCATTTCTTATACACTTCTTATAAGCGCTTTCTTATAGGCTGGGTGTTGTAGATAATATAGTCTATTTAACAAATTGACGTCAGCTTTTTATGCGTCTGTCCCGTTATTGACCATGAATTTCGTCATCACATTGTCAAAGTAGCTGTGGATCCACGAGGCGGTAGCCGAGTAGATCCGCAGACTACTTTGACAATGTTATGACGAAATTCATTATCAATAACAGGACAGACGCATCAAAAACTGACATCAATTTGCTTTTTACGATAACAAACTGTCGAATTAAATTGCAGGCTCTCGCTCGCTGACGCGTCTCATGAATTTTAAATTCATGCGTCTGTCCGCATATTGACGATAAAAATTAGCCAAAGAGCGCGCGTGAATTTATGCAGTTATCGTAAAATAAACCATCGATATTATATTCAAGGTAATGTCCAACACACTAAAATCTGACAAACGGATACTTAACGTGGAACATAGATTATGCCATTGTCCATGAGGAAGGACTTTACAATATACATAGGGTACTTTAAAATGAAAAATACTTAGCAGGCAATGATTCTCTCTTCTTGCGTAGAAGTAATGGTCCCACTCTTTGCCAAAAAGAAAGTCCTCGTGAAATTCTCCTTCCTGTTTTCCAGGTATCTTCTCCAATTCATCTTTGGAAAATTTGAAGAAAGGTCGAGTTAAACGGTATAATACAAGATTGTTCTGTGATACTTTTTTCTAAAGATAGGTCCGATTTATTGAAAGTGCGCAGCCGAACGCAACAGTCAGAAGCTAGTAATCTGAGATAACTGTGGCTGCAGAATACTTAACTTACAGTTCTTCGGTGCAGTGGTCGTGACGAGGCATCCGCCTTCCCGAGGAGAGAAAATTTTTAAAATCCCACGGTGTTGCTATATCAGGTTAGGGTAGCTCACCTCTTAAGAAGATGAAATAAGGTTCAAATGCGATACATGCTTAAAACCCTTTCACTCCCGTGGGAAAACCACATAGTTCGTTAACCGGTAACTGTAGAGTTCAGGACCACACATAGTGTACCATTTGAAAGATATTATTTGAGAGATGCCATGCGTCCTACTAACAGCCATGGAGGAAGCCTCAGTTTGACTTGAGAAGCATTCAAAACGAAAAAAGAAAAGCATTAAAAAATAATCTGACTCCTTAAACAATAGAATGCTTCTGTAGAGGAAATACCGGCTGATAGTTGCCCCGCAGAAATTTGATGCTCTTATAATAAATATGCTAGTTTTAAGGACATCAGGTTTCCAAAGGGCAACTTTCAGACCCATAGTTCCGAGACATAAACACCCTCTTGTCTTTTTCACCACTAATTTTTCTTTTTGTACATGCATGTGTGCCAGTTCAAAAATTATGTTGAATTATTTAAGAGCCGTCCTCTATAATTTTCAACTATCCTCATTTGGACGAGAAAAAATGAAATTTCTCAAACTTTCACAGATGAACGGTCTAGATAAGTGATTCACAAAAATATATTTTTCAGTTCAATTCGATTCGTATTTTAGCGCTGGGGCGACAATCTTGGTTTTGCCCCTCTGAGAGGGCTTTATGCAGCCATTTTAAGGCACATCTTTAACAATTTGCCAAGCAAAGAAAACGTTATAATTCCGGGTAAAAACACATTATTCGAAACAAGCAACTGTTGCTTGATATGTTGAGAGGCAGTTTTGGCAATTTGATCAACATCTGATTTTTTTATAGAATTTTAAACTTTTTCCCTTTCGAACTACTTGCAAAGCGCCATAAAAATGGAAAATATCGCCAAAAGTACATCACTTGAGATACCCAAACAACCCTCCACTGAAAGAGCAATGTCTCAACTGTAAAAATATGCAATAAAATTTTGGGGCAGTCAAAACTGAAAAATATTAAAAGAAGAAGTTTAAGCTGTGGTTTTGTAAACAAACACCGCCGTCCTAATTGGCGTAATAACGTGGAAATAGCGATGTGCAAAGGAAATCATGATATATTCCACTTACCTCGCAGCATGTCGACAACTGGATGATCCACGATGTCTCACGTTATGTTATCAGTAGGTTTCAGCGGCATGTTCAATCATTATTGTGCGAAATCGCTCTGAGACATCATAACCGTTAAGTGTCTCCGTAGCCCTCGTCATAACATCTAGCAATATTAGTTGTCTTCCGCCTCATATCTGCCGTTTACAAGAAGTTTAACAGTTTTCCGGGATCCCAACTGAACCAAACATCTGTCATCAGCCTTTAAAATCCCCCTCTTAATCGCGGATTCTTATCAAGAACTCGTTTAAGTTTAGTTCCGTTTCGATCTATTGAGCAGCCTCCATTATTGCACAGATTGCGTTACAGACAACAAGTGCACATTCCAATGTGGGTAGGGGTAGGGTGGGTAGAAATGAAAACGTTACCGGCTTTAAAGCCATTTTATACATTTCAGTGGCTAAGCTAGTAATTGGCTTTTGAAGGATAATTTGAATATGAACCACTGCTTGGAATTTTCTTGTCATTTTGTAGGTTATTTTTGAGCCGTCATTATAACGTGTCTTTCGCCTCATAACGGCCGTTTCCAAGAAGTTAAGAGTGCCTGCCGGTAAAAATGAAACAAATTCTTAATTTCGCGGCAAGGGTCAAAAATTCGATTTCGCTCATATTTTTATGGTAGGTAGGCTAGGGTATGACAAAAACTACTGGATAGTTTTTTTGGCAAAATATCCTTTTATTTCAAAGAAATATGCAAATTACCAAATTCCGTTGAAATCGTCATTTGACGCACCATTTTATTCAACGAGTTTGAGAGCCTCGCATGCAAAACCACATTATTCTTCCGTCTTTAAAACACTCAAATATTTTTGTGCAATGTTTAAATGTGTACTGGGTTAATTTTAGGGAATGTTGCGGGTTCTTTTGGGTGCAGAGTAATTAAATTTCGAAGACATGTATTTCGTTCACTTAAAAGTAGTTCCTAAAAATAATTGATTTTCACTATGTGCGAAACCTTCAAATGGATTAAGCTTCTGGCGGTTGAATTGCCGAAGGATGGTCTACAGATTCGTGTAAAAATTTCTTTGGGCAAATGATTGTGAGCGACGCAAGAGCTTTTCAAAGTACGTTAAAAATGCAAATATTTGCCATCGGTCATCAAATTTCAATTTACGGGTTAAACATATATTTTAGCATATGCCACATGTCTTGACGTATGTTAAACTAAAACAGACGCAGAGCTGATAATTTCGAAATGTTCTTACCTTATTTACAGGTTTAAAAGCCATTTGACATGCTTCTTTCACCATTCGTTGTATTTTAAGCGTTCAAGTTTGCTTCTGTTTACACAACGTTGCCAACTGTCAACGTATTCAATGGTCGAATACCAGGAATCTGTGATCATCTTTCGGCGCATATGATCACCACTGCATCTAACTAAGTCAAGAACGGCCTACTCATTCGTGGATAGCTGCCTGCTTTACACGTATTACACCAAAATATTACATATTGCTCCCAAGCCTGTCGGCGTTCGTAGCAGTCTTATTACGTTCGTCAGTTGCTCGTTACGCAATGTTGTCACGGTATCTCATTTTAGCGGGTAGGGTATATTATTAGAAAAGGAAAAAAACAAACTAAAAAAGAAAATAAAATAATGATGATGATGATGATGATGCTACTGCTGCTGATGATGATAGTAAAAAACAACTATTAATATTTGCATTTTTATTTGCTGTAAAGCGCCACGGACAGTTTATTGGAGTTGTGCGCAATAGAAATACTATTTAACAATTAGACTACGAGCCCGAGTTTTCTACGAGTAGATAGTCAACGAGGCGCAGCCGAGTTGACTATCGCTCGTAGAAAACGAGGGCGAGTAGTCTAATTGTTTTAGTATAAATTTACCGTAGTCTCATTGCATAAAAAGGAAAAAAATGTCAAGTAACGCGTAGAAAAGAACTGTTTTATTGTGTTACATCAGGTTCAAACGTGATGCGCGATGCGCACTGATGCGTAACTGATGACTATCAGCAGATAGAAAACGGTAATATAGCCAATCAAATTCACGGATTCACAATAGACTACCGTAAATTTACACTAATTATTATTATGGTACAGTGGCTGCCGGTCGTCTACGAAATGCAATGTTTTTATAGTTTTTCCCGACGTTTTGGAAGGAATTTTAGATGTAAACGGGTAATTAAATTCTCGAGAAGACTAAAAGAAGCACATTTACGGTTTCTTGACTTGAAAAACTTGAAAATATTGAAAAAGCGGGTACGCGTGTAAACAACTACAAATTTGCCAAAGACAGTTCGATACGTGCCACTTCGTTTAAGGTTAAAGTTCAATAATGCGTGGGAAAATCATTGGAAACCGTTATTTGCGTTAATTTCAGTTAGAATTCTACTAAACCAATTAGATTATTCGCTCTCGATTTCTATGTGGCGATAGTTGATTCGGCTTTAGGCCTCATCAACTATCCCCTCATAGAAGTCTTGAGCTCATAATCTAATTGTTAAATATATCTGACCATATTCGCAAACTGACCATATGCCCGCAGACAGAAATAAGGCAATGATGTTCTATGCATCAAAGCTAGAACAGGGTGTTGCCTCTATTGATAGGCCTGTAGAGGATACAGGCACAGCCAAGGCACCTCTGATTCCCGTTCATCGTTGTCAATGGGCTGGGCGTTGAAATCCTCCAGTATTCAAAGAACCCGACTGACTGAAAACCAAAAACAATGCTTAATTCAAAATCGGCGAAGAGACTGTAAAGGAAGCAGATCCTTCCCATGTTTCCAAGTCAATGAGAAAAGTCAGAAACGCATATGGCTCTTCTAGATTTGATGCTTTGAGTTATTTAACTTCTAAGCAAGTTGCAAGTTTTTTTTCTCACGCCTCGCTTCAAAGGAAGTTCTTCAAGTTGATGAATCTGAAGACGAAGAAGTTGAGCACGGCGAAGAGCTGAACACAAGATTTGAGTAACGAAGTCATATTGGAAATATTACTTCAGCATCCGATCATTGTACGAGATACGCATAACGACCCATAACATTTGTGAATTCGCAGCTTGCTGTGAAGATGCTTCAAGACATATACAATTTTCATCAGCTTGACATCTCAACAATCAACTTTAAACGAAAGAAGCCCTACATAGATCTTATGAAAAAATTAGTTGGTAGCTGCAGTTGTAACGCGTCACTTTGAAAGGCAAACTCAATTACTGTCTTGAACATAAACAGTTGGGGCCTACATGCCTCATCTTCAATTCGATAGGGAGAGACTTGCCCAGATAATGAGACGAAGACCCCCGAAAGAGCTGTAAATCAGGCCCCGGCCACACTAACGCAGTCAATCTGGAACAAAACAAAGCTCATTGTCTTCGCCCACACTACTGTATAATTTTCCAACTGGTTTCGCCTGTTCACACTAAAAAGTTCGAAAATGATAAAAACGAGTTGGACCTGGGATTGTGCATGTGTGAAATAAATGTTCAGGTACTACGACTTCATTCACAAAGTAGTCTTACCACGCGCTAGTTCTTCCTGGTCTAGTCCAATATTTACTTTGTCTTTCATCGGTAGCTGCCCTTCCTAAGCTTTGTTTTTATGACGGAATCTCACAAAACGCTTCAGGAAATAATTTGCGACATTTTGTTTCCGTGCGGAGATTATGCGACTTCGGACGCGCAAGAAAAACCTCGTACCGATTTGTTGTGCCAAAAAAAAAAAAAACAAAACAGTGGGAGCACGACGGGAGCAAGAGCGCGAGCAAGATCGAGGTAACGGTGCGGTCATGTTGCGAAAAACAATTTGAGAAAAAAAAAAGACTTTGCCAGAGGCGCTAAAATTCTTCGACTGTCGCGTAAGTATTCGAAGGCAAATTCAGCCAAGTTATAAAAAATCATACGACCTTATTACGTGTTTGCACTGTTTGGTTTTGTGGAAGTTAAGAAATTTAGAGACTCGGGTGAAATTTCGGATTGAGTTCATAATGGTTGAGAAAAGTAACCAAAAAAAATTGGCACAGCGCGAAAAGACCTAGGTATGAGTTAAGGAACACAACGTTACCAGGGTGATGGCTCCTGGCATTACGCAATGTAGGATGCTGGTCGCGTAAGAGACGACGACAGGAGACAACTCAGGAGACAAAGGTACACTAGTCATTCTTTTTTTTCCTTTATTTACTCTCTTCCTACTCAACAAGATTGTGTGCTCCAAGTGGTTGCGTAACAAAATACAGATCGCCCTACCCCTACCCTTAAAATGGAACGACCGCATTGCGTGACGAACAAATAGCGAACCGCTGTGCACAAGGATTCCAGGAATCGCAAGAATCGCTTAAACGTGATAGTGCTTTGGTGTAGCGCAAGGCAAGCAACTATCCACAAATGACTTAGTCGTTGTTAACTTAGATGCAGTGGTGATCAAATGCGCAGAAAAATGGTGAAAGATTGATTCATGGTATTCGACCTTCAAATACGATGACCGTTGGTGATGTTCATCATACCTTGTGTAAACAGAAAGAAACTTTGCACAAGCAACGAATGGCGAGGGAAACACGTAAAATCGGCTATTGAACCTGCCTTTTATAGTAAATAAGGTAGCAACATTTCGAAATTATCATCTATGTGTCTATTTTAGTTTACGATAAGTCAAGACATGTGGCACATGCTAAAATTTATGTCTAACCCGTAAATTGAAATTTGATGACCGATGGCAAATATTTGCATTTTGAACGTACTTTGAAAAGCTCTTGCGTCGCTCACAATCATTTGCCCAAAGAAATTTTTACACGAATCTGTAGACCATCCTTCGATGATTCAACCGCCAGAAGCTTAATCCATTTGAAGGTTTCGCACATGGTGAAAATCAATTATTTTTAGGAACTACTTTTAAGTGAACGAAATACATGTCTTCGAAATTTAATTACTCTGCACCCAAAAAAACCCGCAACATTCCCTAAAATTAACCCAGTACACATTTAAACATTGCACAAAAATATTTGAGTGTTTTAAAGACGGAAGAATAATGTGGTTTTGCATGCGAGGCTCTCAAACTCGTTGAATAAAATGGTGCGTCAAATGACGATTTCAACGGAATTTGGTCATTTGCATATTTCTTTGAAATAAAAGGATATTTTGCCAAAAAAACTATCCAGTAGTTTTTGTCATAACCTAGCCTACCTACCATAACAATATGAGCGAAATCGAATTTTCGACCCTTGCCGAGTTATTTTTGATATTTATGGACAGGGACTCTTAACACTTTGCTAAAATATCTATCAGCTTTCGAAGCTATTAAGTATATCCCTAAGACCCTTTAAATTTCCATCTCCTGCCCACCCCTTAGCGTGTTGTATCTAACGCAATCGTGTGTAATGAACTTTAACGAGTTAGTTCATGAGAATCTTTGGCTAGCAAGAGGATTTGAAAGGCTGCTAAGAGAATTTTGAGTTCGTAGATATTTTAGCAAAATGTTAACTTCTTGGAAACGGCCCTTATGAGGCGAAAGACACGTTATATTGATAAATGTTCTGACGCAGGCTTCGGAAAGAAATTTCGTGTATCCTGTTAAATTTTTTACCCAAATATGAGGTATACTGAAAACCCCTAACAGGGCCTCATTGATAAACTGATAAAGCTGAAAAAAATTCCAAGCAGTGGTTCATATTCAAATTATCCTGCAAAAGCCAATTACTAGCTTAGCCACTAAAATGTATAAAATGGCTTTAAAGCCGGCAACGTTTTCATTTCTACCCACCCTACCCCTACCCACATTGGAATGTGCACTTGTTGTCTGTAACGCAATCTGTGCAATAATGGAGGCTGCTCAATAGATCGAAACGGAACTAAACTTAAACGAGTTCTTGATAAGAATCCGCGATTAAGAGGGGGATTTTAAAGGCTGATGACAGATGTTTGGTTCAGTTGGGATCCCGGAAAACTGTTAAACTTCTTGTAAACGGCAGATATGAGGCGGAAGACAACTAATATTGCTAGATGTTATGACGAGGGCTTCGGAGACACTTAACGGTTACGATGTCTCAGAGCGATTTCGCAATAATCATCGAAAATGCCGCTGAAACCTACTGATAACATAGCGTGAGACATCGTGGATCATCCAGTTGTCGACATGCTGCGAGGTAAGTGGAATATATCATGATTTCCTTTGCACATCGCGATTTCCACGTTATTACGCCAATTAGGACGGCGGTGTTTGTTTACAAAACCACAGCTTAAACTTCTTCTTTTAATATTTTTCAGTTTTGACTGCCCCAAAATTTTATTGCATATTTTTACAGTTGAGATATTGCTCTTTCAGTGGAGGATTGTTTGGGTATCTCAAGTGATGTACTTTTGGCGATAATTTCCTTTAAAATTCGCTATTTTTATGACGCTTCGCAAGTAGTTCGAAAGGGAAGAAGTTTAAAATTCTGTAAAAAAATCAGATGTTGATCAAATTGCCAAAACTGCCTCTCAACGTATCAAGCAACAGTTGCTTGTTTCGAATAATGTGTTTTTACCCGGAATTATAACGTTTTCTTTGCTTGGCAAATTGTTAAAGATGTGCCTTAAAATGGCTGCATAAAGCCCTCTCAGAGGGGTAAAACCAAAATTGTCGCCCCAGCGCTAAAATACGAATTGAATTGAACTGAAAAATATATTTTTGTGAATCACTTATCTAGACCGTTCATCTGTGAAAGTTTGAGGAATTTCATTTTTTCTCGTTCGAATGAGGATAGTTGAAAATTATAGAGGACGGCTCTTAAATACTTACACTCGTGAAAGTTTGGGAGAACTCGAAAAAGCTGTGGAAACACTCGCCTGGGGCTAGTGTTCCCACAGCATTTCTCGTTCTCCCGAACTTCCACTCGTGTTTGTATAACTCGATAGAAACACGGACATGTTTTCTATTTCTTAAACACAGTTCACTCAGCATCATATTTGTTTCTTACTACCAGAGGGGTTTACCTTTCATCGAAAGGCGTTTATTTGATTTCCTCTATTAATATGGCAGAGTTTTTTTTTATTGTGTTGTTTCTTTCACTACTCTTACTGATAGGTTATTTATTATGCCACATTTCGTATGACAGGATGTTGTGCACAGAGGAACATGATGTACTAATTTTAGTCAGAGAAATGCTGGCGAACAGCCCCTTTGCTGGCACAAAGCGCGGACAGTTCAAAGAGGTCGAAAGTAGAATGAAATCGCTGAGCACCTTTTGCAAGTAGAAGCCCCCAAATTTAAGGTTGACCAGAGAGGTGTTAGAGGGAGGTATGGTCTGCTTGCCAAAGCATACAGGAGCAAATTTAGAGAGGATGAAAGATCAAGCGGGATTAACACCCCAGAATTGACAGAAGTAGAGCTAGCCCTGGAAGATCTCATTGTGAGAGAAGATGAGGCTGATGGAGACCAACACGAGACAGTAGCACAAAAGAGGAAAGTAAAGGAAGATAAGAAAGATGCTTAGGAAGTGAGAAAGATGGCAATGGAGAGGCTGGGAGACAGAACGAGAAGAAGTGAAAATAAAGGAAAGGGAAAGTAAAGAAGATCAATCGGAAACAACAGCCTGGAGTATCTAAAGAAGAGGGATGAAAGGTTGGATGGATTTAAAAAAGAGGAGATGGAGCTGAAAAAACAAGAGTTGCAGCAAGAAGCAGTGAAGAATGAAGCTATAATGAAGCTGATGGGCCAGCAACTGCAACAGCAACAGAAGCAAATTGACGGACTCAAGGCCATGAAGTTAACCATATTTTCTAAAATTTTGGAGAAGAATTGAAGCACTGCTTGAGCAGATTTCATATAAGTATGCAAGTGCATGATAAGGACATTGGACCTTGCCTTACAGTGTATTTTTAATACATGGATTGTCAACCGTTTTCTCAAATATTGTATTTCGAAAAGAGCATTTAGAATTGCTATACTTGAAAACATGTTGAAAAAATTAATATTGTCACACTTGTTCTAACGATAACAGGAGCATAGCATATTACACTGTATATACTTTTCCATCTTAGATTCAAGTAAATAAATGATAACTTCATTTTCATAGGTTTGTTCTTCAGTTTTAGCATATAGCATAACTGTGTTAGTTCAGAAAATATCCATACCCCTCTCACATAAAGGCATAAGGAATCTTAGGGGTTGGACTGGAGAGGGGTGGGAAAGACCCTGCTTTCCATACCAATCACTGTTTGCATGTGGAAATTCCAGAGGGGTGGGGGTGACATTGCACCCCCTTTCATGGACAGAGTGTGGATATTATTTTTCTGGTGTCAAAATCCTAGACACAAAAGGCCTTTTGGAAAATAAAATCTGTGAAACACTGCTCATCATACCAGGAAAGAAACTGATGTATCTGGGTGACAGCTGCCATTAAAAGTTTTGTCAAGAACCCTTGGTTTTCTGTAATATTTCTTTTATGTATAATTCCTTACAGAGATATTCTCTTAAAACAAGCCTACAAACCAAAAACATTTAGTTATGCCCTCAAGTATGAATGGCACTTAAGCAAAGTAATCTTCCAGAGATGGAGGGTCCAACTGGAAAAACTCAGAGGTTGTGTTAACCATAAAGGCAAGTAAGCGCATTCCTTAGTAAGGCACAGGCAATGTACATTTTCCCAATGGGGCTTAAATCCAGCTTGAAGTCTTTCTTAAAAACTAAAATTTTAAAATACTTAATGATGTTCCCAGAAATCCACTCGACTGAGGAACGAACTTTATTCATGGACTCATTGAAACTTTGATTCTAATGTGTCAGTACTCCACACTGAAATGGTCTTTGCAGATGAACACGGTGAGGATATGCTGGATCACCATAAATACACATTGCCTGCCCAGTTAGAGAAAAGGCATGCCTCTCAAGCTCATTCAATACACCAGACTCATCCAACATTGATGTATTACGCTTTTTTTAAACAAACCAGACAAGTAATCAAAATTCCCCGCCACGGTTTTTTAGATCAAGGTGTGAAGAAAACGTAGGGATGCCGCTCGCTTTCTCCCGTTAAATTCTGACCGGAAACGAACTCAATTTGTAAGACTTCATACTTTTCGCCATTTATTTCTTGCCATATATCAAGTAATAATCGGAATCTGCAATTATTAAGCTTTTAGAAAATATACACTTTATTCGGAGTGTTATAAAACGTGTGACCGTGAAGCAGCGATTACGCGAGGTTGTCATTTGGGCTGATTGTCATAAGGGCTAATTGTTTCTCCGCAGAGGAACACTATTGCGTCACTTGATCAATTTAAGGTTACAATATGCCTTCAGATCGATAATTTTCTTCAAATCTGGATTTTTGGGTCAAAATATTGGTCGAAGTGTGATCTTTAATTAAAAAAAAAAAATTCTGTGAGGAGGATTCAGAGCCACCTCAAATTTTCGAAAATTTAGGTGGCTCTAAACCTCCTTCGCAAAATTTTTAAAACTTTGCAAAAAAAAAAACATCTTATCATGCTTATTACAATTCAATCTTAGAAAATGGGGGTCACCGAGCTCGTTTTTGAGTTATAAGCGCTTAAAGCTAAAATTAAGGGTGTTTTTAGCAGGTCATATTGTTGCTATGGTAGCCTATTGAGCCACAATATTAACAGCAACTTGTTCACCGATGATTGGGCAGATTAGAAACCATCATTTTGACGTCAACCGATAAAGGGTGGTTATAATGGCCCATCAAACTCTAAGTCTCGGAAAGTACTGGAAACTGTTTCCAGCCAACTTAACTTGATTTTAAGAGTTTAAGAGGGAAAAGTTTCACAATTTGTAGCGGCACATGTTAATCAAGTCTCATATAGGAGGTTGGGTGTGATTTTATGCTTTCAAACGTCAGATCTTTTTGATGTTCAAATTTGACCAAATGTTGAGCATGTAATGATATTTTGTGCTACACGGCACTCTTGAGAGGGAGAGGGCTCAGAATAATAAGTGGAATCCAGTGTCGAAAGTAATCAAGCCGACAACTTCAAAATATAATTTAAACATTTTTGTAAACAAAAAAAAATGTAAGCAAGATTAGTATTTTGAACTGTACTGAACACGGAGCGTAGTTACTTATTAATCCAATCAAATAATAAACAATTATTGGACGAGGTTGGGCAAAATATCGTAATTTGTCTTTGGCGAGCTAATCAATTATTTGCCGAAGTCGAAGGTTGAAGCAAATAATTGATCGGCGAGACATTGACAAATCACGATATTTTGCGATAACTGAGTTCAATAATTGTTTTATCGTTCGATCACCAAGTTTGTTTTCATATTTTAATCACTTCAACGTCGGTGTCAACCGTCCTGATTAAGACCTTTTTGAGATCCCTGACTGATGGGTGCTTCACATGGATGAAGACCCTCGTATCTGCCTCCTCGTGATTGCAGGCGGTAAGACCTTCTGTCTCTACTAGAAAAGAGCTGAGCACGTCAATACCAGACGTAGTGATTACCTCCACCCCAGGAAGCCGGATTGCAGTCAAGCTTTCTGCAATTATTGAAAAATCTCTTTTTTTGTTTTCATCCGATCGCCGAAAGCTCTTCCAGTTGACTGGAATGGATGCGTTATCGCACACGCGCCTTCGTACTCCCAAGCCCCTCGCCTCCCTTGTACTTCGCTTTAGGCTGTTTTCGAAGTATTGATCCCATATCAAATCTATTCTTTTGATATTCTGTGCTTTTTTTTGATGACGTAATTGAGAAATACAGATGTTGCATAGCCCATAAATGTCTTAGACTTTCCAGGTGCTAGCATGTTAACATCTGTCGCAGCATCAGACGTTTACGTCAACATCTGGACACTCTACCCTGGTGGAAGCTTCAACCGATAGAACCAATTCAGATTTCGGTCCAGAACGCATTTTGCCAGCGCAAGAGAGTGAGGGAGGACTACCATGGTTTTCATGCCTGAAAAACTCTTAAAGATTACCTTCTCTTGCCTGGCACTCGATATAGAGCCTCGCAAACAGATCACAATCGCTCTTTAGTACTGAAATTTGATTTCTTGTCTTGTTACTTGCTGGGTTTTCTGTCGTTCCAAACAACGGAAACTGTTATGATGGATGGTATCAGTTATGGCTTTAGAGCATTTAACTAACCTCTCTTCCACAAACTGCTCGTACTGAGACTGACAGACGACACACTCTGGCATAATTTCCTTTGTGTCCAGCAAGATCAATTCGGTGCTATCGTCAGTAAAAGGTATTCCCATTTCTTCTAGTACAGTAATAAGTGCTTGGACGTCATTGAAAAAGGCCTTTTGAACGGACGGCATTTGCTCATGATGGCGTTTGTCAAAGGGTTTTGTAACTTCAAAGGTAGACTCAAACTCTTTTACCACCCTTGCAGTTTCAGGCCCAGCCACCAACCAGCGCTTGAGGGCAGTGGGATTTTACGGAAGTCTTACAGCTCCTCCATCTCCTTTGATTATCTCGTTTCCTTGTACGTGATT
>JAHPZR010003075.1:47500-60000 GCA_019787425.1 Platygyra sinensis | reverse complement strand
TTTTCAAACACAACTCGGACAGATAGTTTTCAAACTAAAAAGGCCGAAGGTTCCTGTAGACCAATTTTCAAGGTCGAAACGGGGTTTGTTTTAGAAAAGAGCCATTTTTCATTTGCCGTGCGTGAAAGTTGGAAAGGCCGTTAAGATTGTCTGAAAATCGCTTCTGAAAACGGCCTTCATACTAAAAATGGCCGATTTTTGCCCATTTTTAAGCGCAAAAGGCCGGTCCTTATACCTGCTATATCCACTTACTTTTCAGCTTAAATTGACGATACAACCTTCTTCTTCAAAAAGCAGCGCGTGAAAGTTGAAGTTATAACTCGTGGAAGTCATAAAAGTAAGTTTTATCAACCCGAGCGCGCCAATTTGGGGCCTTTCTTCTCTTATTCAGGGCATTTCATGGCACGCATATATTAAAATTTGCCGCTTCATCGGTTATGAATAATTAATGATGTCCAGGCATTCTCCGCGATGCGAGGTGTGACAAAGAGGCTTGAATTGGCAATTCACCAATCTCACGAATTACAGTAGATTATCTGCCAAACTTTTGTACCCCGAGCCGTAGTTTTTCGTTGTAGTATTTAAAGGACACACTAACTTCTCTTCTGTCCCTTGTTCACACAAAGCACAAAAATTCCAGTTCTGTTCTGCTCTTACCTGACCAGTTTCCATAATCCAAAATCCAAAACACTGCAAGTTCTTGTTCGAAAGCTAATATCAACTAGGCGTTAATTTCAAAATCAGCCAGGCGCTACCTCAAATATAAGCTAGGCGTGTTTACTGAGTGCTAATGTCAGCCAAACAATACTGCAAGCAACATGAAGTTCAGATTGGGAGCAAATTGACAAAATTACCCTTTTTAATTAAGACAGAGACTTTCTGTTTGGCTTGACGTAAATTAAGTGTTTAAGGACGTTCGCGCCCAAAAACTTCCCACGTACAGATTTTTTTAAAACTTTGACTGCAGGTAGAAAATGATAAAATTAGATGAAAAATGTAAAAAAAATCGGGAGTCACCGAACTCGTTTTGAAGATAAGGCGCATCACAGATAATAGCATTTCTAGGACTTTCCAGTCACTGAGGCGATTCTGGCCGGATTCATTACTATCGGCATATATTTAAGTGAAGATTCATATCTAAGTTATGTGTGTTTAAGGTATCAGTATACCCCAAATGACAACCTCGCGTTGTCGCTCTTTCACGGTCGCGCGTTTCATAAAACCCCCAATAAAGTATATATTTTCTGAAAGCTTAATAATTGCAGATTTCGATAATTACTTGATTTAATTCAAGAAATAAAACCCTTTCCTAAAATAGTGATCATTTCCCAAAAGTATGTAGTTTCACAAATTGAGTTCGTTTCCGGTCAGAATTTAACGGGAGAAAGCGAGCGACATCGCTACGTTTTCTTCACACCTTGATCTAAAAAACCGTGTCGGGGAATTTTGATTACTCGTCTGGTTTGTTTTTTATACGCTGTTAAACTTTAAGTTTTTAAAAAACACTCATTGCCTTTGCTTAAATGCTCATTACTTTCGAAGGAGTCAAAAAATTAAAATTCCCCGACACGGTTTTTTTGCCACATTATCGGGCAACATTCTTGCCAAATTTCAGCGAAAATGGATGAAAATTGGCTGTAAACGAACTGGAAACGTGCGCCTCATTTGATGAGATTTTAGTTTTGAGAAATAACGCAAAATACACTTTAGGGCGTTTTTCCGGTGTGGGGAGATTAGATCTCAACTGATTGAAAAGTAATTACCTGTTGATTGATAAAGTGAGGGCTCTTCTTACATAGACAATAGGGCTCGCATTTACAAGTCGGCCCGCAAAGCGGTCTCGAATGGTATTTACTGGCAGCAAATACCAACAAAACTCCCTGTTCTGCCGCTCCACTCATTCACTCAGATCGAGTTTTGGAAAGCACTGGATGCAATACCTTTACGATGCCGAAGGCAAAATCTAAGAGATCCAAAAAAAGCGATGGAGGAAATCGAAGTAACGCGGGGAATTCGCACGGTGAATCCGCAAAGAAACCATGCTTACAGAAATGAGAGAATGTTTGTAAGAACGCTTCTTTTACACGTTGCAATAGTAGTATTACTGTATATATTAGTTGGCTATTAAGAATTTTAGCGAAGTGCGTGTGAAACTTCTGGCAGAGAAGTGGCTGTGTATCTGCAAATCGGCCAAAGAATATTGTAAAAGTTTTTCACTCCGCAAATGTGGCAAAGCTCGGCAGTGCTTTCTGAATCTTCCGCAAACGAGTACAAATGAAAACCTTCGGCGAATCTTCTACAATGACATGGCGTCCTAAAATGCTGGCATATTTCAGATATAAAAACTGGGGACCTCGAAGGCGAACGGAGCGGTTTCGATCCAAAACTGTTTAGAAAACACGACAGCGCATATCTAGAACAATAGGACAAATGTAAATCGAACGGTCAGCAGTCGGGTGGTTTCTTTGTGAGAATTTTGAAACAATCGGAAGGTTTTGAGGTATAATACACTAATATAATCCTTTATCGCTAGCGTATAATACACTACTATGATCCTTTATCGCTAGCGGCGAGCGCTTGAGCCCATTCGTTACTAAATGCTTTCGAGGTTTTCCGTTTGGCGTGTCTTCTTTGCATTTGAAAACGGACAGGATCTTTTGCGTTTCTTTTTTGAAGACATCTTCCACACCAAAAACAAAATCGATTACGGCGTGACAGACGAATCAGTAATCTCGCAAAGCAAAACATGCCGCGGTTCAGTGACTCTCAAATTGCATTTTAATTGGTAATGACAACTTGTTGACAGCTTCCAATTAGAGATAATTTATTCATAGAATCGTTTTTCCTTTATAACTTTGTCTAGGAGAAACCTTTTTTGCGCGGAACTTTCTGCATTTAAAAGGACTCGAAGAGATGTACATGGGAATACCACAAACTAAAATTCACCAAAATAATCGATTTTGGGGTATACTGATACCTTAACACAGCATATATAGGCCTATTTGATAGATCTTTGCTGCATATGTCATTAAATCAGGTAGAATTAGCCTTAAAAAACATACAACTCCTAAGTTGCGGCCACACCTGTATCCATGTACCAATTCGACCCTATTTGAATAGTATATGAAATAGTATATTATTGAAATAGTATAATTAAAACTTCCCACGTACAGATTTTTTTTGTTTTTTAATATAATGGAAAGAATCGGAAAACGAAGTGATCTGCCGAAAAAAAGGGGCGGTCACCGAGCATCCAACAAAAATATTCGCACACAAAGTTAACGCAAAGGTCATCAGTTCTGTATTTTGTTAAGTTTTCGACTCGGTGCGCGCGCTTGGAAAATGACGTGGCACGCGCGTGACCAATGAATAGCGTGGCGCACTAGAAATGCGCCAGTAGCAATGGGCGCGAACGTCCTTAAGCAAAGAAATTTAACAAAAATGAGATTGCAGTTTCAAACCGCTGGACCGCATACTAAAAACTACCAAAATATAAACTTAGGGGGCAAGATCCAGCTTGGGTCTTACTTTTATATTAATCTACATCTTAAAAGCTACATTTGCTGAGATTTTCATACTTGTATCAGTATTTGAATAATTCTATGATTTTTTTGTCGCTTATCCCCCTAATTATAACGATACTGAGGGAAGATGAACTGATTCGGAAAGTGAATTTTGTTACCTAATTGCGGCAAAAATATGAAGGTACATCGGTAAATTACCAACGAGTTAGTGTCAACGACAGTGTCAAAGAAGACGAAGGAAACAGTTCTAACCAGGAGAGACATTTCAGCGATATTTGTCTTCAACAAACGAGGGCAGCATAGTAGAAGTTTTGGGCTTACTGGCTGCTGACCTTGACCACTTACTGGCAAAGTGAAGTGAAGTGAAGTGAATACTTTATTTACCCTCGGATTGTAGAGTAGCTTTATATGAGGTAATATCTCCGAGCATTTCACAGTTTAACAACAGAGGCCAGACCACAACACCGGGAACTTCATGCCCTACTCTTTTCGATAAGCGTGTGGGTTCTTTTACGTCCCCTGCTAACCATAACATCGAAGATGCAGGAGACGGGGCCTATGGTTTATAGTCCTTATCCGAGAAGACCTGAACGTCTAACCATTTGCAGATATAATTACAAAGGCAGCACGTTCTCCTCAGTTATTTTAAGAAACTGAGTGTTGGTCCGGTCTGGGGCTCGAACCCTTGACCTCCCGCACAGCAGTCCGGCACTCTACATACTGAGCTAACCAGGCGGCGGTAAGTGTTTTGAAGATATCCGAATAACATCAACATGAAAAAATTCGCCTGGAGGAAGTGCAAGAAGATCTTTCTTGAAGACATTTTTTCTCATTCGAGAAAGCTTTTTCAAAGTTTCCGCACTAAGTTTTCGTCATCGTTTTACGAGATATCATTGTCTTAGAAAATTTCCTATTGTCTTTCAGTCAATCATAAACTGGAATTACGATGTGCAATTTGCACTGGTGTTACACTGGTTTTACACTTAAACTGCACTGCTCTCGGCTAATAAGAATATCATTGTCATCGAAAGTGATGAAGAAGAACATTGCATCCCATTTAAATTGTATTTTCTTTTACCGATGCGGTACGGTTGCATGGCTTTTGAGCAAGTTTGACTGAGCAATTTTCTGTAGACATTGACTTTAATTTGGCCGTTCATTCTTGAGAATGTCTATGAAATTTCTCTCGTCATATAGTAACGCAACTATACTAATATACTTTGCTCGGCTGTGATAATCATTTTTTCCAAAAGAAATTTATCTTCTTGACGGGGTATGCGTTAGTCCACTGAATTCTGTTATGCAGTTGGACTTGGGTTTAAAACGATGAATGAATAAATCGTTTTCACATGACGACATCACTTTCTAAAATTCAAAAAGCGGAAAGCGGATTTAGGCCCCTTCCACACGTATCCGAATATTTTTTAATCTGCAACTTTTTCTTTCCGGATATGGCTACCGTCCCCACGCATTCACCGAATTCGACAGCGTATCCGGATATTTTTATATCCGCTCACCAGAGTTAAAAAAAAAAAAAATCTGCAACGAATTCGATAACGTGTGGAGGGGTGAATCTGGATACTTTCGAATCCGATGACGTAGAAAAATCATGTCCAGTCTCTTACCGAACAATAAACCAATATGGCGGCAACACGTGCACACCAAGAGCAAACAAAGCAAATTTCTATGGCGCATGCTCTGAAGACATTTTAGTGCAGAGGAACCCTGGGTACTAAAGTTAATCCGGATACCATCGGATGCGTGTGGACGGGCAAATTAAATTTAAATACGCTACGTGTGGACGGGGAAATTTTTGAATCCGGAAAGAAAAAGTTGCGGATTCAAAAATATCCCGATACGTGTGGACGGGACTTTTTTTTTCGGATTCGCTGTCGAATTCGCCGGATGCGTGTGGACGGTAGCCGTATTCGGAAAGAAAAAGTTGCAGATTCAAAAATATCCGGATGCGTGTGGACAGGGCCTTATTTATTTCAAGTAGTCACAACTTGCATTCAGTGGCGTCCTGCTAGTTCTGAAAAAATGGACGGGGTTAGCTAAGGATGAATCTTGCCGGTTTCCACCGCCCAAAAGTGTGCAAGAAGAAGATTCGGCTTGTACAGTCCAAGCCTAAAAGTACACGGTACAAAGACAAGTGGTGTGCCGTTGAGTTTTTCAGAACTTGGCAAGAAGCACACGAGTAAAAGTTCTGTATACTTGATCCGGGAAGCGTGTCCAAAGGTTATGATGTCCACCGTGTGCAAAGTCTCGAAGAGAAGTTGGAGAACCTGGATAGTCTTTTCTTAAACTATTGGCTCACAAAATCCGTCCAAGAAGTTGCCAATCAGAACGGTGGTCGCTATCCGAGTCAGTCCTTGTATGGAATTGTTTGTGGCTTAAAGTGGCACTTGGACGTTAATGGAGGGAATGCATTGAATCCCTTAGACAGCAGTGATAAGAGGTAGGTTTGGTCTGAGAAGTTATAGTTTAATCCAGTGTGCTTTATGTGATCTAGAAACTTAGAATGTTTACGAAATTTATGATTAACTACTTTTCAGGTGTGCTATTTTTCGTCGATGTTTAGACACAGAAATGAAAGACGCACTTGCGAAGGTGTTTCTCTTTAACCCAAGAAGGAGAAAAAGGAGGCAGTCACAGACGAAGAGGAAGAATTGTTTTGCAGTAAAGGACTGTTAGGCTGTTGAAGAGCTAAGTCTGTTTTAAATACTGCCTATTATTTATAATGGAAAAATTTTTCGATGAGGGGAAGAGAGCACAGGAATTGAGTTTAAAGAATTTCGAGTTGAGTCCAAACTTCATTAAATTTGAGGAGAATTTGTGCAAAAGCTTTCATGGGAGGTTGACTGATCTGAAACATGTCCCAAAGAGAATCAAACATATTTGTCGCAATGTCGGGGAAAAACACAACCTTTGTTTGTTAGAAGTATATCGAATGTATATTGGTCTCGTAGAGTGCAAAGCCAAGGAAAGTGATTGTTTTGACTTGAGGGCAGCTAACAAATTTCCTTGAGAAAAGTCCAGTAAGAATTAACACGCTAAATGCAATCCTGCCATATCGTGCACACGATGGCCTCTTAAATATTATACTGACCCCCATGCATCCTCGAGGAAATCTATGTGGCATTTGCTGTTGTTGAAAGCTTGCATAATCCTGTGGAGGTTTTTGCATTTGATTCCCTAAGTGTTGAGGCTGTCCTGGGAGGGCAGACTGTGTCATAAACCTGTCTTCCCATTGACATGTTACCATAGTACTGCTGTGACTGCTGTTGCATAGCTCCCGCCTTCATACCTCCCAGTTGCATCATGTATGGCGCAAATGGCTGCTGGGAGGCCCCTTGCTGAGACTGCGGCTGTTGTTGTTGCTGCTGTTGTTGTTGTGAGCCACCCATCATCATATAAGGAGGTTGCTATTGGGGAATTCCTGGCTGCTAAAATAAGATTATTCAGCAGTATATTAGTGCCAATACTAGTGTAGAATGTTAAGTGGCAGTCTCTCTAAAAGCGGTCCACTCGACTTCGGGACCAAAAATAATTTTCCCTCATTTTTTGTCAGTGAAAAGGGTTTGGCTCATATATATAAAAAAGCAATTTATTATTTTCCAGTTTCTTATTTTTGCTTTGCTGCGAGCCAAAATTGAATTTTGGCCGAACTGAGGTTGCCGACCGTGATCAGAAAGGTAAAATTCACCGATTTTGTGAAGCGTGCTACGTCTCCTAAAATGCAGCTCGCAGAATTTCGTTTTCGTAGAAGTTCTAAGGTACATTCATTACTTTGACTGACGAAATATGGAAACTTTTCGGAAAATTCTAAGCTTACCAGAGAGGCTGCAAGACACCCTATTCCGAGGCCTTTGTTCACCTACTAAAATATAGCCAAGTTTGAGGAAGAAAATCTCAAAAGTTGGGTCTAAATGAAGCCTAAAAAGCACATCACAGTAAATTTCTTACCTTAATTAACCGTTCCATAGGTTCAAACCGCTGGGTATCTCCTTGGATTGCACGCGACAACAGATTAAAATCTGCCACAATCAGTGTATTTACACAACCATCGCTCGTGTCAAAGTTCATTTGCATAACCCTTGCTCTCGGCGAAAATACGTCTTCTACCGTTCAGGTTCGTATGTTGACCTTCTAAGAAGTGGCAAAAAGCTTCCTTTAGTACTTGGATAAGCTGGAGATCCATTTTTGAGGTGCAGGTTGCGTTAAAGTTGATCAATTCAAAAGTAAATAATGGCTGTCACTAATTAACCGTAGCCATCGTCCTGATAAGCTCCTTTAGTACATTCTCCCGCAGATCGACGGAACGCTAGGAGAAGATGGAAGTAGAAATTTTCATTTACCGTTTTTATGACAACTGAATCCTGTACTACTACTACCAGCCTAATGATTACTAGGAACTCGAGGACTATGTGCCACAATGTTAAAAACAACAACAACGAACACTTGCCGGTTGATCTCTGAGAGCTGAGTTCGTCAAGTGCACCTGAATGAACACGATAGGCTTGCATGAAACCATGTTTTGCGATGAATGGTCTTTACTTCTGTTCCATGCTTGATGGATGCTTGTATTTTAGTATCAGCGCTTATGTAGCACTTAAAATGAACGTCGGGATCCGTTGATGCCACGAATGTTACACTAGCCTTTGTCACAATGTCACACAAGTTGTAACGTGACTAATTACCAGCTATGGAGGTATCCCCTGCCCTGCGCGCGCCGATCAATAGATTTTTTTACGATAACCGCAGAAATCCTCGCGCGCTCATTGGCTAATTTGTATTGTCAATAAGCGGACAGCCACATGAAGTTATAAGAGCGGACAATTTGACAGTTTGTTATCGTAAAAAAGAAATTGATGTCAGTTTTTAATACGTATGTCCTGTTAGGGACGGACCATTAGAAAAGTGATGGGGGGGGGGAGGGGAATTTTCAGCTTGCACGAATTTTTTTTTTCGCTCACGGCTTGTGCAGGAATTTTTTTTCAGGTGAAACCCTCTGCGCGAATTTTTTTTTTCAGACAAATATTGCTTTTTGAAAAGGTCATAGACAGCCCAACACAAACTCCCCTACGTGGTTTTACGGTAGTGGCACGTAAGCCTCTAAAGTTTAAATTTTGTTCTGGCGAGTTTGTCTTTGAGCGATTTACCTTTTTGAAAAGTTAATAGACAGGCCAACACAAACTCTCCTATGTGGTTTTACGATAGCGGCACGTAAGCCTCTAAAGTTTTGTTCTGGCGAGTGTCTTTGAACGATTTACCTTTTTGAAAAGTTAATAGACAGGCCAACACAGACTCTCCTCTGTGGTTTTACGATAGCGACACGTAAATCTTAGCAGTTTTGCTCAGACGAGTATGTCCTAGAGCGAAGATAGTCTGCCTGCCAATGAAAACCACACTTTGTGGTTCTTTTTTTTTTGAGAGTACCAGTGGCAGTGTTAATGTTGCTGTTTATGTAGTTAACACTTACTACTACGTGTGAATGACTTTTTCATTGTATTATAGAATTCTTATTCAAGGCACGGGCTCCTGTTCAAGGGGATAAGACTCATCCTCTAATTTTTATTCTGAGCATAACGAATTTTATAGCATATAATATTTACAAAGATACCAGATTCTAATATTAATTTATTACTAATTTTATTTTATTATTTCCATTACAATACAGTATACAGTGTATGTTGTAGCACAACGAGCCAGACGTTCTTTGCAACCAAAAACAGACCTTGGATCCCGTGGAGATGAAGAACTTTTAGTTCTACATCTCCACGGGATACCAGTGGCTTGTAACATTCCAGTGTAATCATATCCCTGGCAGTGATCGTTTGTGTTCCACAAAACGCGTCATGTGTCCAGACACTTTGAAAATCAGTTTATGTTATGCAGTCAGAAACTCTCAAAAATTATTGCAACGAGGTTTTCAAAAACCTCTCAAGAGGTTACGCTCACGATTACTATGCGTGATAGAAATCACGAGCTCATAATCTTATTGTTTTCAAGTAATGCGAAGCGATTCTGGAAACTACACGATCGAAAAATCACTATCACGAGTTTGTTACATATCCAGAAGCACTCAACAACTGTACTGTGTTCAGGAGAGCGTGACATTGTGTTGCCTTATTTGGAAATGAGTGACAGGGGTCGAGGGGGTGCTTTTGCGTGGTTCCACGTGAGTAAAAAAGTGTAAGTCGAGTATTCACCATGTTGTTCAAGGTTAGGTTTTCCCAGTTAAAATAAAGTAAAACGTTGAGTTAAACGGTACGGCAGCTTTATTGAGTCCTGTCAACAGTACTGCATGGACTTCAATGAGACTGGGTGAACCAGAACCCACCACAGCATGTTCCTATAATGCAACGCACGACGGAAAAACACTTTGACGATTTTGTTACATATCCCAAAGCACTCAGCAACTGTATTGCCTGGGTGAACCAGAAAGGATATGTAACATGTTCCTATAATGTCACGCACGACGGAAAAATCTCTATCACGATTTTGTTACATATCTCGAATTACTCGTGAACTTCAGCCTGGGTGAACCTGAAAGGATATGTAACATGTTCCTATAATGTACGTCACGCACGTCGGAAAAATAACTTTGACGTTTTTGTTACATATTTTGAAGCACTCATCAGCAACTGTGTTGCATGGACTTCAGCCTGGGTGAACCCGAAAATGTCCTCTAACCCTCGGCAACGTCAATTCTACGTGGACGTTTGCGTAGGCAAACCAGAGAGCATTTATAACATGTACCTATACGGATTTTCTATGTATCCGAAATAATTGTCTTTCAGAAAACTATTGTACGATGGACTCAGTATAGGGTCTAACTCACAAATGAAAACAGTGATTTTTAGTACCTGTCTAGTCCCCATACTATCTAAAAGCATGACAATCCGTGTAAGTTAATTATCATATAAATGATATAACTCGGTACCTTCGTCTTGTTGTCTTGATTCGATGCTCTACGAGGTTTGTCACGGCTAGCGCTAGCTGAAGGCACTTTTTGGTTCTCTCTGTCGTTCTCAGAATTCATGTACAAGCCAATCGCCGTTGTCGGTTTTGTTTGGTTTTCAACAACTGTTTATTGGTTTGCCGCAACACTCCAAACGCATATCCAGGGGCAACTTCTTTGTTGTTCTTCCCGCGAAAGAAAAACAAGCTCGCCTTCTTTAACTCCACGAGGAAAATTCGACTGAAAACTGGATCAATTTCGCACAAATGCGTCAGGAGAAACACCATATCTTCTAATTCGGGAGGCAAGTCTCGTTTTGTGCCCGTTTTCAATGACCGATGACGGGTTCATTGGAAGTCGAAGTCTCTATTATGTGTAAGCGAACAATAATCCCGCGCTGTGAAAATTTATTATAAAAAATAAATTATGCGGCCAGATCATATCTGAAAATTACCAGGTTACTTATAGTACACAGTTTCTTTTATTGAAAGCAATTATCGCAAACCACAATAGAACCGCAAAATTCTTGCGATGACAGCAACCTAACAGGTAAATGACGTCACGCCATAGCAACCGGACCTAGACCTTCCTTCTGCATGAATTTTATTTCTTTACCTTCTTCTTTGCACGAATTTTTTTTCTTGGCAATTTCCCTTGCATGAATTTTTTTTTGTTTTTTTCCCCACCCCCCCCCCCCCCGCCCATCACTTTCAAATGGTCCGTCCCTAATGTGTTTGAATTGTCCAGATAAAAGCAGGGTAAAGAGAAAATTACTGTGTTTGTCCATGTTGTCTAAAAAGCTGAAGGAAAACCTCCAACACCGTGGGAATGCCTTCCTTTGCCTACAGCAATTAAAGAGAATCGAAATAACATTTGTTATTAAGAAATGGGAGAGCCTTATCATATAACTTTAAAAAGTTAATTGATTTTCAATTGGTATTTAATTAAGTAAATGTTCCGTTCAAACAAAATGATCGATGTCCATAATGTTCGCTTAGTAAAATATATTCTATATACAAGGCTTAACCTTTTAGCCTTAGCTTGTATATAGAATATAAAATGATTGATAAAAAGGAAGGAAAAAACATAGAATTGACAAGCAAATATATCCTAGGTAAAGACTTCAGAATTACAAAGAATGGTATCAAGAATTAGTATATACTAAAACAGTGGATAGTGTTAAACGCAAGCGCTGATTGGCTCGTCAAACTCCGGATATCCTGTGTTATTATTCAACAAATTGTAACACTATCCAAATATGGTCATGATGCTCTCGATATCTGTCATCCGTAGGTGACGGATATCCGGCGATATACGTAGCTTCGTACGTGGGAAGAAAAAGTGAAGTAAAAAAATGTTGACAGAAAGGTTTTAAAATGTTACGAGCTTGGAAATCAATTTTGTTATCAATTTGTTGAATAATAAAACAATTATCCTGCTCAATCTTGCGGAATATCGTCTGATTTTAGCCGACGCGGCCTACGGCCTCGTCGGCTAAGTATCAGACGATATTCCGCGCGATTTCGCAGGATAATTGTTAACTATTCACCTCCGAGCAACTCGAGAGAAAATGGCGTCCCGGTTTGCACCCGTGACACGTGCAGAAATCATCCAAAATTAATTCTTTGTGATGTTTGTTATCTCACTGTTTTAGTATATACTAAAACAACTATTCACCTCAGTGTTGGTGGCTAGCGGTGAATAGTTGTTAAATATCTACCGTGATTGAGTTACGGAATCAACAACCAGAAAATAATCAGACTGTGATTCCAAACACAAGAACGTCAATCAGCCTTGCTAACAGATAATAAAAATAACTAACTGTGTAGTCTATTCAAAATAAACTCTTTTAAGTAAATTGCTTAGTTTTTATCAACACTTTGTTTTATGTACTTTAATTGCTTTTGACAAAACCGCCGTGTAAATGCATTTAAAGATCCCATTTTATAAAGTCACGTTTACTGGCTGCTTGTTTTTTGTTATAATTTCCATAATGTATGCAGTATATTTAT
>JAHPZR010003075.1:40000-45000 GCA_019787425.1 Platygyra sinensis | reverse complement strand
TAACTTGGCACACAAACCAGGGCCGTACATAGCGTGGGGGGCAGTTGCCCCCGCCAGGAAAGCTAATAGGGGTGAAAACAAAACGTCCGACTAGAAACCCTGTCTGTATACGGGAGATCCCTGTGAAGGTTTGTGGAGTTTGCCCCCGCAGACAAAAAATCCTAGGCACGGCCCTGCAAACCAACTCCGTAATAACACTAATTAAACCCACAAACCTCACAACCAAAACCCGAAAATGTGGCTAATTTATTACGTGGAGATGCAAATACTTTTGGTTTTGTTTCCTGTGTCATATTATTTGACTATGAAGTTGCAGCGAAACCCACTGAAGTGATTTCGTGGGCTCCTCGCTCAGGTTAGTTGTTCAAGCAGTGGCCAAGGCGATTTTAATGGTGTTTTGATCGACGCGTTTCCAAGTTGGAAAAAAATTACTCTGATTCAAGAAATTTGGGATCTAGACATGAGATAAACCTAAGAAAAACCGGAAAACAGATTAGATATTTGGTGTCAGTGGTAGTAAATTTTTAAGTTCATTAATCCTGGGCTTTCCAAATTTTGTCTGTAATACAGGCATGAAACCAGTTTGTTACTCCTTTTTGTCAAGATAAGATATTAAATTTTAAGAAGTAAAAAAACACTGGAGTGGAATCCCTATTTTGCGAACCCTTCGATTATTTAAAGTAATGTATTTGACCTTAGCAGAAATTTGGCCTCGGTCCCCGAAAATCCCACTTTTTGGAACCAATATCTGTTTCTCTCGGTGATTGAAAAAACCGTTACTCCTCTCACGATTGTTTCTTTTACAATCCTTACAGCATGACATTCTTTCATTTGCGACTAACAAAGTTTTTTTTGCATTGCTGAAGCAATTACACTTACTCTACATTTAAAAAACAAAGTTGCTCCTTGAGAATTGTTTTTCTCTAAGGTGGCTCCCTATATTTTTAAAATCGCACACGCGCTTAGGACGAAAGCTCAAGTACTCTGCGCGTCAGTGTTTTTCAATACTGTTTTGTAACATCAACATGAGTACAAGAAGCAAAATTGGGAGTAATTTTCTCGCGTTGCCTTATTCTGTGACATTCCATAAATCTAAGAAAATGCCTTTACAAACCCTAGCTACTTGTTTCGTGTTTAAAATTCGCATCCCGCCGGATTTAATGTACTGTAAAAAAATTTGGAGATTTCACCAAAGGAAATTCAAGAAAATCAAAATAAAGGCATAAAAACGGTAAAAAACGCACTAGTTTGGGCTTTCATAATTCAAAATTGAAAGCCAAGATTTTAACAGAGATGATAGTAAATCGATTTAGAAAACAGTCCTAAGAAAGCACGCGCACTGATTGGTTAAAAATTGTGTTTGTATAACTCGATGGAGACACAGAACTAGCGCGCGCTGTTGACGTAGTGATGGCGCGAACTCGAAAAAGCTGTGGAAACACTCGCCTGCGGCTCGTGTTCCCACAGCATTTCTCGTTCTCCCAAACTTCCACTCGTGTTTGTATAACTCGATAGAAACACGATACATGTTTTCTATTTCTTAAATATCATAATATCTTATTACATTTAATAAGTTTGATAGGACAGGGTGTCAAAACGAATGCAAAAGAGGAAAGTCTACTGTGTTCTGTTTTGAGCTGTCAGCTCTAGATTTGTGAAGGATACAATAACTCACATCACATATAACATTGGGGATTTAACTGATTTTATTTCCTGACAAATGTTTGCCATTTATTATCAGCTTGAATTTATCAGTTCCATTTTAAGGTACACTTTTAGAGCAAAGCTCAGTTACACAAGTCTCCTTCACAGCAATATAATTCGCAGTTAAATCCCCCTTCTTCATTATACCCATCTTTGCAATAAGTCGAGCAAAGCTCTTCTGGTATGCATGCTTTCGCAAAGAATTCCTCTTCTCCCTTCTGAGCATACATTTCACCACAACGTGTCATGTCGGACGAACACTGCCACGCCTCTTGAGATTCAATGCAGTCATCCATCGACGTGTTACTGAGGCAATAGTTGCATGTCAAACCTTCAGCGGAGCTTCCTAGAATTCATTACACGGGTAAATTCGTTGTAACATAATAATGAAAAATCCGTGAAGTAACGTGATAATTCAGAGTGGCAGGAAATGAAAGAAGGTTAAGACGTTTTCTCAGCCTCATTTGTTGAGACCTACTTTGAAAATGGCAACCCGCAGTTTTCACCTATTTCCATTATAAACCCAACTTATTCATTATTTTACTATGATGATTTCGACAATCGGACACGTACGTAACATGCACCGCAAATTATTAAAAATAACAATGATGAGAGCTGAAGAAATCTGTCTAGTAATAGAAACTGAGGTACTTTGAATAATAAGCGGAGCCCCATATCTCAGTACCATGCATGCTGGAACAGAAGTAGTATTAGCCTCCAACTTTTTACAGTTTTAATAGTCTTGCACCACTCAACGTTGTGCCACCACGCTTCTTTCGACCAGATAATTAATAACGTGTTACGAATTCTAACATACCAATCAATAAGGTATGGATCCACAGTTTCTTGCAAGTTGTCAAGGAAGTGTGTTTAATAGAAGAGATATTTTTAGTACATTTTGGATAAGCAAATACGACATGCGCCACGTATCATGAGCAGACATTGAATTTTACCTAACTCAAGGCAAATAATTCCTACCTTCTCCTCCACCTTCAACTTCAACCAGGCCGTTACACAAGTCAGTTGAACAGCATTCAATGTTACAGTCATATCCCTCTTCGTTGCAGACATCCGGGAGGCTTCCCTGGCATACATCGTCTGTCATGCACGCTTTGGTAGACAAAAAGGATTTAAAAAAAAAAACATTTAAAGAGAGAGATTTCCCAGGGCGACTTCATAAAGGTAAAAATATTGCACACATAACTTTCCTGCATTCCACGTAGGTACTTCCAACTATAGCACCAGAGCGAGGTTGGTGTAGACATTTTTATACATTTGCTGTATTTTTTCCATCGCGACGTCGACTCCGTGTATTGTTTTTGGAATGCAGGAAAGGTCTATTGAAAATTAAGATACTGATTTAAGGTAAAGAAGCGCACCTTTCGAGTAAACTTGGGCGGATACGCCACCAATTTCGACCTTAACAGTCAGAGAGGCGCAGTTATTGAGATAAGAAGGACATGTGACCTGAGTTTCTTGTGAGAAGCAATCATCAGGTGAATTTGAAGCTTGGCACTCGTAACACTTCAAACTGTGAACTTAATAGAAAATAAAAATTGACAAAATTATATTCCTCATTTTCAAGTACAAAGCAGAAAGAGACAAAACGTTCTGAATTTGGGAAACATTTTTAACATCACTAATACTATAAACACAAGATAGTTGTTATTCATGTTAACAGTAAAAGGAAATTGTTTCTTGCACTGAATAATATACAGCTTCTGAAGGGTTTTGAATTCAGAGCAACTGCATCAAGAGTCAAGTGTTCATAAAATTCAAACTAATGAATTAAAAGCGGAGAATCAATTTCAACTACATTTAGCTTGTTCTTTTTTTACCTCCCAACGCTCCAAAAAATATGGTAGCCAAAAAGACAATCACAAACTTCATGATGAATGCGTTACTTGAATCTAATAGCTCCAGCCAACTGCAAGCTGTGCACTGTTGAAACAAAGCCTGCATTTTATTGAATTATTTGTTTGAGCAGCTTTCTTTGACTTCAATTGCTCTCCAAAGTTAACTAACCAGTTGAGTATTTTGTTTCTTAAAGTGGCTGACAGTTATCCTGAAAATAGTAATAATAAAAAAATACTGGTAAGTGGAGCAACCAGGAGGATTTTTTTCCTGTTTTTAATCAAATTGCCCATAGATACATTTCGAACGACCTTGGACCACAGTGCTTCTGCCTTGTCATGAATTAGAGGAAACGTCTGTATGAAAGAATTGAAAAAATAGAAAAAAACAAAATTACTTATTACGAAACAAGAGAGTGTCATCAGGTGAATGTAAACAGTTAAATTGCTTTTCACTTGATATTCAATTAAGTATATTTTCCGGTTAACTAAAATGATCATCAAATCGTCAAACATCAATTATGTATAGAAAAGAGTTCGAAGACCTTTAGAAATAAAGAAAATAACTTTAAAGACAAAGAATGTTATAACGAAATATCTACCGTGGTTGAGCAATGATTCCACACACGGGGTGTTAAATTTTTCACAGCCTTAGAATAAGAGGGTACTGAAAGTCGGTTGTTCCACACACATGAGCTTCATTCAGATGCCCGGGCTCAGATGCTAATGAAATCAAAAATAACTGCAGTAAAACTACTTTTGAAAGGTAAATACTTTTGCGTTAATTGCTGAATGTTTATGAGCACTCAATTTTACTTATTTTATTGCTTTTAAATAAAACCGCGGTGTAAAAATCAATTAATTAAGTACCTCATAAAATGCTGAAATATCATGTTTTGGGTGTTTTAAAATTCTCAATATTTAATATTCATGCGCCTCACAGGGAATGGTACAAATCAAAAGGACATAATTTGCTCAAAGGTAACAGCAGAGGAAAAAAGTGTTTTATCAATATAATTTCAATTTCATTGGAAAATTGAGCAGAAACTTGCCTTCAATTCTTCTAAAGTCCCAATTTCTCGAACCAATATCCGTTTCCCTCGGTAATTGAAAAAATCATTTCTCCTCTGTTGTTTCTTTTACAATCCTTACAGCATGACATGTTTAAATTTGCGACTGAAGAAGTTTTTTTATTGCTGAAACAATTACAACAGAGTTACTCGCGGTTATATTTTTACATTAACAAACTTTATCACCATTTGAAATGTTTAAACAAAGTCAGCTTCCCTAGCCTCAGAAAGAAATCATGATTATTGGCTGGCCATTTTGATTAAGCAAGAAATCTGCGAACAGAAGGGTTGTGAGAAACTTCATAATAAATACAGCTTCCTTCCTCTCTTGGAAACAATCTATAATATTTTAATAATCATTAATTTACTTTAA
>JAHPZR010003075.1:22500-25000 GCA_019787425.1 Platygyra sinensis | reverse complement strand
AACAATGTAATTCGCTGTGCGCTGTTGAAACAAAGCGGCGAGCATTTTATTGAATTATTTGTTTGATCAGCTTTCTTTGACTGCAATGGCTTTCCAAAGTTAATTAACCAGTTGAATATTTTGTTTTTTAAAGTGATTGACAGTTATCCTGAAAATAAAAAAAAGTAAATGGACTGTAACTGTAACTGTAAGTGTTTCCTGTTTTTAATCATATTGCTCAGATACATTTAGAACGACCTTGGACCACATTGCTTCTGCCCTATAATGAATTAAAGGAAACGTCTTTATGAAAGAATTAAAAAAAAAAGGAAAAAAAAAGGAGAGTGTTATCAGGTAAATGTAAAAAGTTAAATTGATTTTTAATTAATGTTCAATTAACATATTTTCCGTCAAATTTTCAAGCGTCTATTATGTAGCCTAGAAAAGAGTCCTGTACCAAAAGTGTCCCACGGAATTGTTTTAATGAAACCTTTCCTATGAAGGTATAAGGGCATGCTCACGAGGGGGAGGATTACCCTAGCAAGTGGGTTAATCCTAGCTGGAAGGCAAAAGATAACCCGGTTTTACAGGCAAAACTTCACAGGTAGGGTAACCCTCCAATCCGGGACAACTTAATGGACGGTTTCACTCAAAGGGTCTGGAAATAATTAGAAAGTTAACTCGGGTAGGCGGGTTACTCTACCTGGAGTGTTTACACGGGTAAAAGTTAACCGGCCTGCCATAGTAACCCTAGCACGTAGATAGAGTAACCCACCTACCTGGGTTACCCTAGCTGCCTCAATGTAAAAAAAAAGCAATAGAGAAAATGTGCGAATGCTAGGGTAACCGGCTTTCTAGGGTAACTCGCTTGCTAGGGTAACCTTTTTGTGCTTGCCCAAACACCACCTTTAAGGGGTTTTCGGCGCTGTGATGTATTGTACGAAACTGACTCAAACAGGGCTGTTTTTCCAAAAGAAATTGCCTTTAAAGGTAATAATTGTTGGTTAGGAACCGATATTTTACTACTGACATATACACATCACAGATAACCCTAAGAACATCGCAGCAAAGTAAATGTCTATATTTTGAGCTGTCGGTTATGGTTAATAACACATTTCGAGTAACATTACGGCTAACATTGCAGTTTAATTTACTGATTCAACTCATGTTAAAAGTTTGTCACTTACGTTTTTCTTAAGGAACTGAGCGGGCCGGAATCCTAAATCGTGGAATTTGATTGGCTAATCACGCACTCGTGATCGATCAGCTTTTCACAATATTACCCACGAGCCGGATTTCCCACCTCCCCCTCGCTTTCACCTATAAAATTTCCCTCCCAAATTTCACACCGGAAAAGCAATTGGAGAAGTTAACTGCATGCTGATATAAATACAACTAACATAAAGAAGATCGAAAAATATATGTTTTTTAATACACCTTTCTTTTTCTAGTATCTGAGTTACTCGCTCATTACAAAAAGATCAGTTTTACAAATTGTTAGTAGAAGGCGCGCAAGCCGATTCAATGACAAAGTTGCGTAAACAAACCCCTTTTTAATCTGTGCAACCAATTTACTCCAGGAAAAAATAATCATGCTATTTTCCGACTGGGAGGTCATGATCAGGGCAGCCAGGACAGCAGTTTCAAGACCTCGGTCACAGTTTTCACTATATGGACCTCCCAGTCGGCCGCAAATAACATGATTATTTTTCCTGAAGTAAATTGGTTTTACAGATTAAAAATGGGTTTATTATATTTATTAACAGCTAAATTTTACCGGCGTCATTTTAAGGCACACTTTTACAGCAATTTTCAGTTACATAAGTCTCCTTCACAGCAATATAATTCGCAGTTAAGGACGTTCGCGCCCAAAAACTTCCCACGTACAGATTTTTTTAACACTTTGACTGCAGGTAGAAATGATAAGATTAGATTAAAAACGTAAAAAAAATCGGGGGTCACCGAATGTTACGAAAAATTGTTGCGTGACTTACGTGAAGATTCGCGATTATGCTAATTTAGTCTAGAATCTTCTAGCATATTCAATAGACCCTTTGCATAAATGGCGCCTAAATTTGAATAACAATACCAGATACATCCTAAGCCTCACATTCATGTTTCAAGACAAAGGAAATTTCACATGAATGTGAGGCTAAGGATGTATCAAGTATTGTTATTCAAATTTAGGCGCCATTTATGCAAAGGGTCTATAAGTGTCGCATCATAGTGTATTTTTAGTTGTTTACGTCTGCTGCTGTAAAAAGTTTTATATTGTAATGTTACTTTATTTAGTATAGCCGGAAAGTTCTAGAACGTTTTGCTGTAAAATATATAAGTAAATCGGTGTAGTGTTTAGATAGCTTTATTTCCCAGGAGTGTTGAGAGAATAATCTCGTGAGTCAGTAGTGTTTACTGAAGTGTGACGAAGGTCGCGTGTAATCGACAGAGGTCGTGTTTGTGAAGTGTAACAGAGAGGTTACGTGGATATCTTGGCAGAGGCCGTGTGTTTATACAAGAGTGA
>JAHPZR010003075.1:0-17500 GCA_019787425.1 Platygyra sinensis | reverse complement strand
GTGCAATATTTTAAGTTGCATTGGCGACTAGGAAAGCGCAATTTCGGACCCTGAGTAAAGCTTGGTTCTTTCATTCTTCACAACTAAAATATGAATAATGAGTATGAATATGGACACATTCTCTGGCAATTCACACAGAAGTAAAAACGTTTGCCTAGTGCACTTTGACAGCAAACTGTATAAAGAACCCCCTATGTGTAAAATCTGAGCCATATAAGCAGCACTGCAAATCAGTCCATGGTGTTGAAAAACAATGGAAATTAAAGAGTTTGCTATGCATTGTTTTCCTCGGTTTTCACCAAAAAGAATACAAAAATGTGAGTAAGGAGCACAAATTGTTTTACTGCCATCAAAGTCAAACACAACTGGGTCTGGGTTTGTCTCAACGTCATTAGAAAGTCGAATTAACTCAGGGAAGCTGATATTATACAAAAACATACAAAAATATCTATGTAAGCCAGAGACGATTCATTTTGGTTAGTTCGAAATAACGTATCACACCTTTCAGTACTGGTAAGTAAATCGCTGCGACGTAAAACAAAAGTAGCATAGAACACCAGAATTTTCCCTTGAAGCACCCTCGATACTCCCTGAGAGCTAAATAAACGCTATGCATTCCCCGGGGGAGGGGGTACTCCCTATAATGGCCTATACGGGGAGGCTCTGCCCGAAAGGGGTACCTTTTTCGTGCAGGCCTCAGGTATATAAAAGGGTAGGGATTTCACAAGTTGAGGTTTATAAAAGGGTAGGGAAATCGGTTGTTTCACAACGAGAAGTGAATGAATAACACATGTCGTTTGCTTAACATTTCTTCTGGTAATGCTTGATATTTTCCCGTAATATTGTTCATTAACTTCACTTCAAGGGCTCAGAAAGGAGGTGCATTGTTATAAAGTACGTAGGTATGTGAAAGGGGTACCTTTTCTGCAAAATGGTATCTAAAAGGGTAAGGGGTTGGACCTCGGGTTGGAGCCTCCCGGTATTAAACTTTGTTAAGGACGGTGCCTACTAAATACAAAGGTTTTTGCGCCAGGTTACGACCACGCGGAAAAAGTAGATCTTTGCAAGAGCTATTGGAATCCACAAAGAAAAATATGGGTAGCCACGCATTTTTTCGAGATAATTAGCCTTGAATCTCAACAAAAATTTTGTCATCAGCATTTTTTTTAAAAAGGAGGGAAAGGATATTTCCTCGCAGATTTCCTTAGAATTCACTCTTACATACAGAAAAGCAAACACATTTTAAATAACAAAATCGTTGCAAAAGCGCATTTAGCGTTTCTAACAGCCTTCCTTTGGCTTAGCTAAAACACAGTCGAAATACCTTTTCCTCACAACCAGAAACTAATCACATGTTGAATAGGCTTGCCACTTTCGTTTCGCAACATAAAATGTAGGGGTAACCACGCCTTTTTTAAAGTTATTGAACTTTTTTGAAAACTTTTTTTTACGATAACTGCAGAAATTCACGCGCGCTCATTGGTTAAATTTTATTCTCCATATGCGGACAGACACATAAATTTGAAATTCATGCGACGCGTCAGCGAGCGGGAGCGGGCAATTCGACATTTTGTTATCGTAAAAAACAAATTGATGTCAGTTTTTAATGCGTCTGTCCTGTTACCGACAATGAATTTCGTCATAACATTGTCAAAGTAGTCTGCGGATCCACTCGGCTATCGCCTCGTGGATCCACAGCTACTTTGACAATGTTATGACGAAATTCATGATCAATAACAGGACAGACGCATAAAAAACTGACGTCAATTTGTTAAACGACGCCCGTTACATTTTTTCCTGTCACCTCCCCAGTAAGTAAGAAATTTGCGTTTTTGCGCGCGCACTACGCCATTTGCAGGAACATATTTGCGGTGGGATTTCAATGTAAATTTGGAAAGATAACAGCTATGTTTTCAACTGGAAGAAGTTAATATTTATTGGTTAGCGATATGCTGCTATTCTTGTGCCACTGGTTTAAGTACAGGTTCATTAAAATTGAATTGGTCAAACTAGAAAAATTTTGCTTTAATTTTAATCGTGCACTTGGTGGCGTAGTTGATTGCGTCAGTGTCAATCCCAGCGCGCGCTTAAACCATGGCTTGCGTGATGCGCAGAACGTGTGCGCAGTTACAAAAGTAGGCACCGTCCTTACGTATGCCGACAAGTCTGTATTGTTCTAAACTGTTGCCAGCTTTGTTTTTCCCAAATAAGGTTCAGATTTAAGTGGTCAGAAATAATAACACGTTCTAGTAAATAATTCTCAGGGAAATGATCAAGGAAACTCTCGATATATTAGCTCAAATTTTACTCAGTTCGTTTAGGTTTGCTCAAGAATGTTAAGCTTGTCTCAAAGTCATCAATCGTGCGATCACTGGGAGATACGGGCTCACGATCGAAGCCGGTCAGCTATTCACCTGAATATCGATCCCTGCTCTCACGCAATGTGTTTGTATATGTATACAAATTAAAACAAAGAAGAAATGCTGACCTTTTTGTTGCCCAAAATCGTACTTCGTTACGTTAGCACCACTTCGCACACCCGCCAAAACCATGCAACTACGCAACAACTTTGCTGTAAACAGCTTGGGGCGACAATTGAAATTTCAGGGGTTGACGAGGCGGGAGTGGGTGATTCGAGTTGGGCCTGAATTTTATTTAATTTTAAACGAGAACGATCGAGATATATCTTTCTCAATCCTGTACTTCTTCTTTAGTTACGTCAATACGCAATCTCTTTTTCTCTAAGGCGTAGCGTGGATCACTGTTTTCGTCACAGTTATCTCACCCCACTCCCCCTCAGTAAAACATTTTGCACAGCTTGAACAGCCGTCCAATCTCCATCCAGCCTGATGACCACCTCTCTTCTTAATTCCATAGGTCAGACATTAGTATGTCCTCCCAAAAGGAGAATGGTGCAATCGGATTTAACATGTCATTTTTTACCTCCCAATGCTCCAAACACTATGGCAGCTATAAAGACAGACACAACTTTCATGATAAATTCGTTACTTGCTTCTGACAAACTCAGCCAACCGAATGTCTTTGCGGTGTCAAAAGAAGTGGGACATTTTATAGTATCTTTGTTTGATTAGCCTGCGTTGCAATTTGATGACGTCACGTGCACACATTTTTGAAAGGTTAATACATGTCAGGTTAGGTAAGGTAAAGTCTGCATTCGGGCCAAGTGGCCCATCAGGCCGGAGCTTATCCGGGTTTCTGTAGCATGAAGCGACTCTGAGTATTTCTTCTCCCCCCTGGATGGGATGCTAGTCCATCGCAGGGCGCGATGATGGCCTGCCCAACAAATCGATCGGCAGTCAGCACTACAAACGTCTAAGAAGGAGAATAATAATAGAATTCCATTCACTCTCACATTTCACCCTCACAACCACGCAGTAAAATCCATCATTCTCAAAAACTTTAATTACTTCAAAATGATCCCGATACTGGTAGAATCTTTTCGCAACCGCCATTAATTTCATTTAAACGCGACAAAAACATAGGTAACTTTTTAGTCAGAAGTTCTTTCCAAACGAGTGAACAACCCGGTACTTTTAAATGTGCACGCGCACGATGCAAAACATGTCCTTTCATTTGTAACGTTGAGAAATTGTCGGGGCCCAAGCGATCTATTAAAATCACTGATCATTTTACCTGTACCTCAGCCAATGTCATCTACTGTATAACTTGCACTCTCTGCAAAAAGTTATATATCGGCGAAACAGGTAGACGACTAGGCGACCGATTCCGAGAACATCTTCGCGACGTTGAGAAAGACGACAAAAACGCATCTAAACCGGTCGCTAGACACTTTAATCTGCCGAATCATTCGAAGCAACATATGGCGGTCTGTGGCCTCTCCCTACATCAAGGAGGCACAGAAAGCCGCAAAACTCTAGAACAAAAATTTATTTTTCAAATCGGCACTGTTAATCCTCACGGTATCAACGAACGCTTTTCATTCAACTAATTTATTCTGTTGTTTTTTCACGTTGCCAGGCACCAACCAATAGCGTAGCTCCATATTTCTCTATATAAACCACACACAACCCACAATTCCTCGATTCGCTCCGACGAAGGGCTAGCGCTCGAAACGTCAGCTTTCGAATCTCTTTACGGTGGCTAATTCACATTATCAACTCAGTTGATAAAACCAAATTATCCTGTAATACTCCCACCGACGCAGCACCATAGTTTCTTTAGAAACTTACCTCCTCTACTAGCCTATATCATGTCTGTGCTGTGTTTCAACAATCTTAAACTCACGGTGGCGTCTTACACTAAAGTCAAAGAGTTTAAACATATTGCTTAAAAGTAACCGAAGGGAAATAAAAATGCTCAGTTTCCAACTGTTAACATTGGAAACATCAAATTGACTTCACGTTTCATTTCCTTCAGCTATGAAAGATATATTTAATATGGATTGGGGTATAGACTCATAAGGGAGTTTAAGAAGCTACAACGGCGACGCCGTGGACAGCGTCGACTAAAAAATAATTTTGTTTCTAACCCACGAATCTCGCGATACGCTTAAGTCATTTTCCTTTGTTTCTTAGCGTCAAAACCAGGCGAAATCAGTTGAATCTCGGACAGGGAAAAACATTTGAATTAGAAATAAAAAAGTTAGCTGTGGTGCTTCACGTTGTCTAGACAACGCAGAATTTAGTCATTTCACGTTGCTGTTTTGTAGAGGACGACAAAGAAATGTACCAAGAATTATAACGCCCGTGCACGGCCATTGTTCTGCTCATTAAATCTTTTGTTTAGCGACGCCGCCGTTGCCGTCGTGGTTTTCTTAAACTCCCTTATGATTAACTGGAAGGAGAGTATCCATGGTCATTTTGGGAAAACTGTTCTGTTCTGACATCAATGTATGTTAACAGGGAAGGCATTGAGATCGAAATGCGTTTCTGACTGCAGATGGCATTGAATATTCACTTAAAGGGATTTGAAAAGTATGGGAAATATGGAACATTTTGCGTCTGCAAGCTTCTTAATATGGCTCCGGTAATGGCTTGTTCGCGTTCGGCAACTTTCGTTGTTTGTTGAGTGCCGCTAGTTATGGTAAAAGAAAATTCCAAAGAAGACATTGCTGTTGTTCGTCAAATTAATACCAGAATTCCTGAATATATGAGATGCTTGGCTGAATAGCACTTGATGCTGCTGAACATGAACCCACGATGTTCACTGCTTCTTCCGATGCCAGACGAAGAGCAACTTGCATTTTTAGCGATAAAAAACTTTGGAGACCAAACTGCAAAAGACTTGTTTGAAATATATGAAGTCTTCTCTTTCCATTAACTTTCAGGCCAACTTTGGTAAATTTCTTTGTATAATTCTCTGGAGTAGCATTGATATTGTTGTACTACCAGGATTTCTGGTTGTGATCCCGTTCCAAAAACAATTTTCGTGGATCCACACGCCACAGTTAAATTACTTTGCCCCTCTGTTTCAAAACGAGTCTTTGCACAAACCTTTCATATGAAAATGAGTTTGATTTGCATGAAAATGAATTTGTAGGGAGAACACATTTTCATATGAATGGTTTCATTTTGAAATATCAGAGTCAACTCGGAAATGACAGATTTTGACCTCATCACGTGTCACTTATTAGCCCTTTGCCACCTTTGATTGAGATACCCGTATTTTTGTTAGGTTGCAATTGGCATGAGAGGTTACCTGTACCCATTTACACCCTCGCCTCCCCTGCCCCGTCGGTGAAAGCAATAAGACGGTAAAACAAAACACAACACAGTTATGCCAGGAATAGGGGTTCTGTTCGCAGTTTGTAGGGATGAAATTATCCTTATTCTAAATATTTTGCTAATATATTTAGGAAGATAAGTGTGGACCAATTTAATACAAGTCTCAACAAATTCATGAAGACATAAGGTATGATAACAAAAAGCATACATAATTAACACCAGTGACCAGTTTGTTTTCATTTGAATTGCTGCCTGAAAAATAAAAAGAAATTATCTTGTTAATCTCTGATACCAGAATCATTGTTATCACTGTTGAGTTAAAAGAAAGAAATTTATAGATGATAAAATACACCGCTTTAGAATATCCCAAGCTTTTTCAGCTGCCATCAGCTGAAAGAAATCATTGATCGTTTTGTTTTTATCTACAATTTTTCTTCAAATACTGCCGTTGGTTGATTAAACTAGAATCTTATGAGTAATATTTGCAAATTTTGTTCTTATTTGCTAAGTTGATATTAAAAAGCGTTCTTGTTGGTATAGTAGTAAAAGAGTCAAAGGAATCGTATCTAGCTTGGTTGACTTCTACGTGTAGCTGAAAACTACATTTCTGGCTCCACCCTTTCCTAGTTTAAATTTTTTTTAAAAAAAATAAATAAACAAGATGGCTTTTTATTTGGTTGCATAGTATTGAGGCAATTATAATAAAGTGAGTAACTTTAAAAATAACTTAAATAGCCGCAGGAAATGACTCCGTATAAGAAAACGTGAAATCTTGAACATAATGATCTCTTTCAAATAAACATTTTTGTTACAGCTGTGTAATGAAACCTTCACGCAATGAAAGTAACAATACACAAACCGGGTATTTTAAGGGAAGATGTACTCCACGCAACATGTTCAACGAGACTTGTTACAATAACTAAGACAAAGAAACCCATTTTTGCAAAGTTGCCCGCTGGGGCAGCTGTATAAGGAAATATTTCATAACATGAAACATCAAAACAACAAGGTAATTCACAGCCAAATAAAATACTCATAGGTAATTGTTGTCAAGACTGAAGTTGGCATCAGCGATTGCCAAAAACTCTTGAAAATTATGAATACAAAGACGTTTCCCTGAGATTAAATGGACCATATATCAATAAAACAAAAGAATACATACTTCTTGCAAAGGTGCTTTTATACAGTTGTATAAATGGCTCTTCAAATCCAATAACTACAAATAATCGAATTCAAAAGGATCAACGAATGTGTTCCACTTAGAACAAGTTTTTTAATACCTGGTGTTTATAGAGGGCAATTAAATATATTATATTGCTATACCGCCCAAATCACGTTTCCCCATTGCACTAGAACGTGTCATGTTTTTCATGGGTCAAAACTTGCTAACTCCCTAAGCAAAAAACGTAAACGTCAACTATGAAATAGAAGCAAATTTCAGGCAAATATTTTTTTCGCTTCTCCCCCTTGGAACATAGGGCATCCAGGGTAAACAAAACTCACAGTTTTCCTGGGGCTACTCATTAAGTGCTTAAGAATAAAAAATGGACAAAACACCCGTGTCAAAATATAAATATGGTTAATGGTTGTTTGTATTCAGAGCAGATGTAGCAAGTTCAATTTCTACTTAACAAGACTCTCCACCATTATATCACCTACACCATTTTCGCATCATCTATGAGTCGAGTACATCATGAAGGCAAAGTTGTTACTGAATATTTTCTGGCTTGTTTCAGCGTTGGCATCATCTCCAGAAGGTAAGAAGAAAAAAGATATAAGAAAGCAGAAATGTATGTACATTAAAAGAAACTTATGAATATTATTTCAATTAATTTAAACGCAGTCGAAATAATTCTGAATGCCGTGCGAGAGATAAAACGACGCTTAAGAGTCATCGACTCGGATAATGGTCAATCAAAGGAACCGATAACACAGTGAATTTCACTGGCTCTCTGGATGCACCATGATCTGAATGATACTGTATTGATCCTGATCCTGGTCATTTCAAAGAAACGAACCTTTAGGATGCATTTTTTGGGGTGACCTGGATTAGGATCAATGATCCAAGATTACTAGGATCATGGGGCATCACTGGCACTGATAAAGTCCACTTTTTGCAAAGATTTATCAGTTCCTTTGGTGCACCATGAACTGGGGAATTTTGGACCATCCCTTCTGATTCGTGTCATTGCAAAGAAACGCATCACTAGATATAAACATTCACAACGCAACAAAAACAGTAGGTTTCAGTCTGAGTGAGAACAGAGAGGATATTTTATTGGTCAAAAGTAAAACTATGACGGGGTTATAAGCGTTGCTAAAACCTGCAAGCCTTTCATTTGCTTGATTTGAAACTATAATAACTAAGGAGACCTAAGTTTAGAAATTGTGGGAGCAAACTTTCACAAAGCGTAGAGTCCAGATGTCGCGAAAGTCAAGCTGTTGAAAGTTTGGTGGCATTTCATGTAATCTATAGGTATATTGTGTTCATTCTTCGTCACGCAATTCTGCTACGTTTTTCTTGGAATTTCCTATTTTCCTATAAGCATTGTTTGTTAAAATTTACTTTTAACCCCAAACGGAGAATTAGTTAATTTCTTTTAATGGCAGCATTATATGCGTTACAATTCAAGCACAAACGTATCAATGGCTGATCTAGGGGAGGGGCCCGGCCGAGCCCTTATTTTGGGTTAAAAAGAAGAAATGACTAAAGGGAGAAAAGCCAGCAGGACAGGTAAATCAAAACCGCCCCCCCCCCACCCCCTCCCCGCGCCATAGCTTAAGGTCTGGATCCGCCACTGCGTATCTACACAGTGCGACGAAGAAATATATCTTGCTGATCAAAAGTAGTTTATTCAGTAGCCAAGGGGCCCTTTGCAGTTTACGATCACATGGTACAAAAACCGCCATGCTGGAGAGCAAACTGCCCACTGGGACAACCAAAACAAAGCAACTTTACTTAATATTCTTTTGTTTTGGATGCTGCAGTGGGCAGTTTGCTCTCCAGCATGGCGGTTTTTGTACCATGTGATCGTAAACTGCAAAGGGCTTCTTCACTTGATTCAATCATTTTCTGATCAGAGAATGGGGAGACCAGGGATAACGAATTGGTTGAAGGTGACATGAAGTTTTCACCTGGCCAGACGAGAGGTTCAATTTCAAACCGACTGTGGCCCAATGGAGTGTTTGTCTATGACATTGAAAAGTCCTTAAGTGAGTAAAAAATTTTTGTTATGTTTTAAATTGTTAACAGATAACAATGTGAAAGTATAATTATTCTTCTGAATTTAAGGACAAGGCGCAATGGTAGGTAATCAAGAAATGAAATTGTTCCCGCATTACGCTTTCGTGTCAGGTTTATCGCTATGACATGGTAGCATTTGTTTCATGGGCCCCTTTCTCGAAATGAATTTTCAGGTTTTTCTCAGCTTTAAGTCCATTTCTTAAATTCCGAATATCTCAGATGCCAGCTGATTAATTTTTTTTATTTTCAGTTGAGAGCAAAATGTTGTTACATTTATTTCTGATTTTGTATTTTCAACATAAAACAGTAAAAACAAACGATAAAATCCGGCGTTTCGAAGTAGTCATGACTCCATTATCCAGGAAAATTTATAACAGATAATGCAAAAGCAATTTTGGCGCGAAGAATTAACATAAAATGGTTCGAAGATTATGAAAATACTTTCTCGCGAATGGAGTCTAATTGCACGAGATTTGGCTTTAAAGCTCTTATAAAAAGCTTTAACTTTAAAATTAATTTTTTTCTTTAAAGTTTTTCAAACTTTCAGGCGAGACCGTTGCTCATTGTCAGAAGTTGCTCAGAAACCACTTTACTTTACCCCATGCCGGTTTGGATAATACAATGCGCCATAACTTCTTGTTCGGTGTAATGTTAGCTTGTAGGTAACACTGAAATGGGGAAGGAAGATCGAGGACGATTATAAGGCCTATGTACAAACCATTTGCCGGTGATTGCAGACTCGTAATATTGACCTTTACGTATTTTGTATTTTTGTTAATGAAATAAATTTTATGTCACTAAAATACGTGTAAATTAATTAAATTGAATTGAATTAAATTGACTTGACTCAGTCCTCAATTATCAGTTACCCTCTATCCGGACCTCTTCTTATATAAGATAGAAAGAAAGTCATTGCGCCGATAAGATGTAATATCTTAAAGATTTTTCACACCCCCTAAAATGTTACTCAAGTCCTTTTCAAGATTGCAGTATATCGCTGGTTTGAAAATAAAGAAAAAATCGACCGTCTTGGACGCGGCTAGGACTCAAAGTTTATTTTCTCTTGTTTATAACTAGAAAGTGAAGCCACTGCCGTGTCTAAGATAAATGGAGCAATGAGGGCCTGGACCTTCAAAACACAGGGCTGCATAAAATTTAGGAGACGAAAAGGAGACGAACAGGCATATGTGTCCTTTTTCAGAGGTGACGGGTAGGTTTCACCCTCTTTACCTCGTACAGAAGTTAGGTTAGAAGGGGTCAGTTTCTAATCAAATTGTGGTGCTGCGTCGGTGGGAGTATTACAAGATAATTTGGTTTTATCAACTGGGTTAATAATGTGAATTGGTCACCGTAAAGAGATTCTAGTTTAGCTTCCGAATCTCTTTACGGTGGCCAAATCACATTATCAACCCATTTGATAAAACCAAATTACGAAGTTTGGTAAAACTCGATTTGACGATCATATACGAGGAAATATACGACGATGATACACGAAACAATAGCACTCATAATTAGAGCTCGGATTCCATAAAACAGTATTTGCGTCTAGTAAAAATAATTTTAAATTGTGTAGCTGGTGAGTTTGTGTTTGTTGAAATTTGAAGTGAAAATTGTGTTTTTCAAACTTCCAGGCGAGACCTATGAACATTGTCATAAGTTGTTGGAGAAACCACTTCATTTTACCCCATGGTAGAATGCGCCATAACGTATTGTTCGGTGAATGTTAGCTTGTAAATAACACTGAAATGGGGTAGCAAGATCGAATCGAGGACGATTTTTAAATAGTCTGTACAAACCTTTTGTCGGTGATTGCTGTCTCTTAATAGTAACCTTAACGGCTCAACCACAGTGCCTATATGTTTGCCTCCCTGGCCCCCATGCATCGCAGGGAATTTAAGACAGATTCCGCTCAAAGTTCGAGCAATTAGTGCAAAAATTATTTACTAAAAATCTACTCACAGCACATTAACTTTTTGAATACTGTTTAAAACCTCACTCTGTAGTTCATTTCTCTAGGTGACCCTACAATGAAATCGCCAAACATTCTCGAGAAATTTAATGTCAAATCTCGTAAGAATGCTTCATGCGTGTGTTTCTGTGTTTTCAACTAACGCGAAACGTCCGTTCTAATTGAAAAATGTATAACGTCAAGTTTAATTTTCTTTCGCGGGGTCAGCTAGAGAGCTTAAATCTCGATAAGATCTTCTTACCTTTCTTAAAAATATTACTATGCTAGCTATGGGGTTTTTTGGTAACTTAATTTTTGCCATTATTGGTCGAATGTTGTGTGGAAATCATCTTAATATGGAAACTTGACGGTTATATACTTTTATCATGCATAATTACGTTTTTTTTTTCATTTATCTTAATCTAATGATTGTTCAACCAACAGGTGCTGGTCCTATGTTGGAAGAAATGGTTACAAGCAACAACTGTCCCTCTCAGGAAATTGCTGGCATCATGGAACCGTCGTTCATGAAATTGGTGGGTTTAGAAAAGTTATTTTGCAAGTGTATTGACGAGAACGTCTACATGGTGGTCAATTGAACATTAATGAAATTTAGATGAAAGATTTTATTATGTTATATTCAATCTTATACCACGGTAGATTCCATTAATTAAGAAATAAAGCTCGGTGTATATATTTTTTCATAAGTAAAAATATTAAAAGCATTGCATTATTCAGTACGTTTCTGGCACACTAACTTGTGCAGGCGCGGGAAGGTATGTTGAGCTGGTGTATAGTAAACTAGTGTTTAGGTATGTATAGCAGGGCCGGGTTGTTCGAAAGCCAGTTAACGTTAACCCAGGGTTAAACATTATCTGATGAATGGTTTTTTTCTTGTTTAAAAATGTTTTTTACCTCTGTCGTTTGGTGTAGTTTGAGATTACTACAGCGTATAACTGAAGGGCAAACAATATAAACAGAACACCTTACCAAAAAGTTACAAAACTGAAATCAAAATTCTTGTTGACCCTGGGTTAGCTTGATCGGGCTTTGAACAACCCGGCCCTGAGTGTTTAGGGATATATATAGCCGTGATCAGAATCACCGTGGATAAATAAAGTTTTCCTATCCTATCCTATCCTATCCTATCCTATCCATCCATCCATCCATCCATCCATCCATCCATCCATCCATCCATCCATGCATCCATCCATCCATGCATCCATCCATCCATGCATCCATCCATCCATCCATCCATCCATCCATCCATCCATCCATCCATCCATCCATCCATCCATCCATCCATCCATCCATCCATCAATCAATTCATCCATCCATATATCCATCCATGCGGCATCCATCCACTCACCCATGTACACAGATGACTCTAATATTACTTTCACTGCTTGTAGCATCCCTGAGTAGCAACACGAGATGCATATGGATCTTCAGTTTCTCCACAATTTGTTTATCGCAAATAGACTAACTCTGAATGTTTTAAAGACAGAATTTATGCTAGCAGGGTCAAGGCAAAGAAAAGCAGTTTTCTTTATCTTTTTAGGACATGCTCTTGGATTTCTTCACGAACAATCGCGCCCGGACAGAGACAAGTATGTCGAAATCAAGTTTGAAAACATTCGGCCGGGTAGGTATTTTGATCAAAGCAAATCTTATCAGCTGTTCACAACCAATAAAGGTTACACAGAATCTGCAAAGAAAGGCTGTTTTTATCTTGAAGCCCCAGCTTTCAATAAATTGCCATCATTTTCATTTTTCGTATTTAAACGATATTTTGTGATTAATACCATTTCTTTGAATTCTAGAGCGTTAATTGCTACCTATTTAACAATTAGATTATGAGCTCGAGATTTCTATGAGGTGATAGTTGATGAGGCCGAAGGCCGAATCAACTATCACCTCATAGAAATCGAGAGCGAATAATCTAATTGTTTTAGTAGAATTAATTCTTACTAAAGTTTAATTCAAATAACGGTTTCCTATTATTTCTCGACGTATTATTAAACCTTGGACCTTAAAATGATCGCCCGGATTGAGTTGGAAATAAAAATTGAAGTCGTGCACGCGCGCGCATCATTTTTTAAATAATTTCAACTTTTTTTAAGTCAAGAAAACCGTAAATGTCCTTCGTTTAGTCTTCCCAGGATTTTAATTATCCATTTTCATCAAAATTTTCCTACAAAACGTAGGCAAAACAAAAAAACCGTCGCCATTTCGTAGACGAGTTCCTGCCACTGCACACTAATGGCTGATAGTGTGCAATGGCTCAGCCAATCAGATTACAGCATTTGCATTAGTGTACTAGTAGAATTCTACTAACTATTCTTAGGGTTAACCAGTTTATTTCAGGCTCTTTTAATATGCCGACCGGGCGAAATGCGTGATAATGGTGATGATGATGACAATGATGATAATAACACACAAAACTTTATTGGATACCTTGAATCTTACAACCTTAAGGATAATAAATAAGACTATCGATCAGTAAATATTCGTAATTTTTAAACTATATATTCGAAAACATTTAGAAAAATTCTAAAAACTAAATTATTTAATCATAATAAAACAACTTTTTTCGATATGTGAACAACTTAAGAATGGGAAAAGAAACAATTAAACATTACCAAAGAAAAAGCTAAATCAAAAATCTAGGCGTAAGTTGATGATGATGAGGATTATTATTATAAATTATTTATGGCATTTTTGAAATTATTATTATTATTATAATTACTATTATTATTATTATTATTTATCGATGATATGATATACAATTGATTTAGTCTAATTATAAGAGGAGGGCAAAGGTAAATTACGCTCAAGTTTGTCAAAAAAGAGGCAATCATTCTTACTTTTTGCGTATCTTTCCAGGTTTCGAAGGAAATTTCCGAAAGTCAGATAATTCGGACTTGCTGGGGACGCCTTATGATTATGGATCTATTATGCATTATGGGAGCAAGTACTTCTCTAAAAATGGACAGCCGACCATTGTTCCAAAGAAAGCTGGGGTGAGTGGGCAACAATATTAAACGACTCGGCTCTTCTTTCTTATCGTTTCTCCACATGCCTAACAATCGTTAAAATTCAAGCGCGAAAATATGAGTGAAAGAGTGTCATCCATAAGCATGCAACGTAGCAAGTCTAAGATGAGTTCTTCAACAGCGTTATTCAGAAATTCGAATGAAAAACACAATTCGATTTGCATTTCCTTCACTCCAACTGAAGCTATCAACAACGTGTTTCACTCCACTACACTTTTGTTGTCACCTAGACCAGGACTAATCTTTTGAGTTATCAACAACTAAGAAATTATTGTCTGTGCTGTGGATCTACGAGGAGCTAGACGAGTAGCTCCTCAGACTGCTTTGAAAATGCCATGACGAAATTCATTGTCATTAATAGGACAAACGAATAAACAAATGACGTCAATTTGTTTTACAATAACAAATTGTCTAATTGTCCGCTCTTGCACGTTAAAACATCCCATAAATTGTAAATTCATGTATCTGTCCGGTTATTGACAATGAATATTAGCCAATAAGCGCGCGAGAATTTCTGAGTACCGTAAATTGTTATATGGCTTACTCCATGACCGGGAAAGATGAACCAAATCCTGCGCTATGATTGGCTACCCGAGCAGCGAAGATGGAGCTATCTTGCCCGCTCGGGACTACCCGCCATGTCCCGAACGAAATGTTTCCCCAAAAGCCATATAATAATCTTTTATTGACCAAGCTTGTTAGGCTTAGATGACTGGATATTGGCCTCGTTCTTTTTGCGAGTTTATGGACTTCGACTCCGTCTCGGTCCATAAACACGCAAAAAAAGAATAACCAGAAAGAACTGTAATATCCACTTGGTCAAGGGAATTTTTAATATTAGATATCAAGGTGCTAAGATCTGGAATGCTATCATATCAGTGATACATTAAGCTTCTATCACTTAAACAATTTAAGAAAAAGCTAAAAACATTATTGCAAGTTACTAACTGAATTAATTGTACAATACATTTCCTTTCTTTCGCTTGTTAATCTGCTGACATACTTTATTTTCCTGCTTACTTTCGCTAAATTTTATTTTTAGTTTGAAACTAGCTTTTGTCTGTGTGTTGTTGTATCTATTACCTTAACAAGTCTTGTTTAAGTACCTGACTTTATTAAAAATTACTGCATTTAATACGCTGAGGATGGCTGTCCTATTTTACTAGCCTGGTGTTTTTTTCGGGCGGCTATTCACCTCATCTTATTTTTTAAATTACTCTTTGTAAATGTAATTTAATTTAATTGAGGGTGCAAATAAGTTTGTTGTTGTTGGTCAATAACGTATATTTATGGTATCTGATTTAACTGCTAGGTGAGTATTGGTAATCGAGTGGCTCTCAGTTCTATCGACATCGAACAAATGAAGAGACTCTACAAGTGCAGCGGATCATCAGGTGAGTAACTCCAGATAATCACGGAAGCATGTTGTATTTCCTGGTTATAACAATCAAGCGAACAAGGGAGATGGTAAATTATAGCTTAACTTGTCTCTTTTAACTTCCATTAATTGATCAAATTATTTCTGCACTTGTTTTTCAGGTTATCATCCTACAACTCCGCCGCCTCCAGTAACCCCTCCCCCAACTGCATGTGAGTACACATATATACATGTGATATCAACTTATCCGTTACTTATCCAGGCGTCACACATCCTTCCAGGTTTTAGTCACTTTACAAAACAAACCGACTTGGCAAGGAGATAAATGATTACAAAGATAAATATTTAACTCTTGTTCCCCTTCCGTAACTATCGAAAAGCTGAACCATCGAGATGTTTGGTCTCTCCACTATTGTTCGATCGTTATCAATCACTTTTAGTTAATTAAACTATGTGTAGAGCGAGCACACAAATACTGCGGTGTTCAAACGAATGTGCCTCGAGGTGTGAATGTCCTTTGAAAGCCGAGTGAAGGCTTTCATCTTGCTGTCATGTGTCGTGCATGCTCATGTACTCCCAGGGGTACGCCTCTAGCATCAGAGTAATAGATACAACATTCCGTATTTGTTTAATTGGAAGAAGAACAGATGTAATCTTTTCAATTTGCCAGTAGTTTGTGTATGATATTCCCAATATATCAATTGTGTAACCATATTTATCTCCGGATGCTAATGATTGTATTTTATTTATAGTTTATTCCTGTCATGGTTCATAGTCTGTTATTTGAAGCTTACAAATTGGTTTATTTTCTTCTTTTTTTCTCCCTGCACAACTCGCCTCGACTAGCTCACGCGATATGCGAGTTGTACATGTTCTTTTAATTGTTAAATATTAATAAAGTTTATTTCATGTTGTTTGTTGTTAATATATATCGATATTTACACTGACTGATTTGGTAGATGATACCTGGTTCACAAGATGTCATTTCTTTCACGAGGGACCATCCGTATGAAAGGTGTACCTAAGGTCTTCCAGCCACACCTTAAGTTGGCTGGAGAATTAAAAAGGAATAAATCTGCCGGAAGTTAGAAAACTTTTACCAAAATTAAAATGCTTATTTCGTGGCTATGATGGTCTCAGATAAATTCTGGCAAATTGGCCCGTTGGGTCCCTTGAGGAATTCGTTGATCAGATTGATTTTTACACACTTTATCCACGCAGCATTTTACAGTAAATAGGAAATTTTGTTTAGCCAAGCACTTTTGAGGGCTCTAAAAGCTTAAATTTTTGTGGGATTGCTATTGTTTTTGCGGCTTTGCGACATAGCTGATCATGATTCCAAACAATGCTAAACGAAAAGTTTCTGTAAAGGATAAATGGAGCCGAGAAAAACATTAAAGCTCAAGATAAGTAGATATAACGTGACGGAGACAAACTAAACAATTTTCCTCCGGATATTCAGCGAAAACTGAAAGTTTGCGCAACGCTTTCAATATTGATGTTAATGTGATACATTCCTTTTAATAGCTACTGATGCTGATTTACCACTTTCTCCAAAACAGCTTTTTCTTGCAATTTCGATAAGAACCTCTGTGGTTTCAAGCAAGACAACGATGACAAATTTGACTGGACGCGACATAGTGGTTATACACGTTCTGGTAGCACAGGACCAAGTGGGGATCACACTTCAGGAAATGGTGTTTAATTGTCTATTTAATTATCAATTAAATTATGAACTCCTGGGCCCGTTCCTCCAAAGCCCCGGAAACTTTCCGGGACCTTAAGCCATCTTTAGTTCACTTGTATCTAAAAGCGTAGAAGTGTTTACGCGTGAAACTTCTTGTATGAAGAACATCTCTTTTCATATTAAGAATATGTGAGTACAACAGCTCTGTGATCGTAAGGTTCGAGATTTTGCTTTCCAGGCCCGAAACGTTTTCCGGGCTTTCGAGAAACGGGTCCCAGGTGTCAGTTAGTGAGGCCAAAAATCACTTTAGATAAAGCTCTGATCTAAAACATAAAGCTTTGTGGCCTTTCTGGTTCATCCCCTGGGGGTTACTCGATGTATCCCTGGGTGGGGAGGTGCGGCCTGGCCCCTCATACCCTGACCCTGTTTAAGACAAATATCGCTGATTTTCCTATCCTGTTTAAGACAGAATTTCGATTTTT
>JAHPZR010003074.1:37500-39316 GCA_019787425.1 Platygyra sinensis | reverse complement strand
GAAACATTCTATTTCGTATAAACTCAGTTGAGTCCTAATTTGTTTGATATTAGCAAGTTTAACAATAACCACCGTCATCAACCTGTCGATTTGTGACGCTACGTCCTCTACTCAATAAAGCTGAATCGCGCTTCCTAAGCACGCCACTTTCTCTCGGGGGGGGGGGGGGGGGGGAGGGGACGGGTACTTAACAAAGTTTTATACGAGGAGGCTCCGCCCCGAGGTCCAACCCCTTACTCTTTCATATACCATTTTGGCAGAAAAGGCACTTCTTTTATATGCCTTTTATTGAAAACAGGTACCCCTTTCACATACCTATTTTAGGAAGTCTTGTTCTCGTTTTTATTTAGTGCTTAATAAATGAACTTATACAACCTTCAGGGGCGTCTATTCGAAAAATTATAATTAAAGGCCCTTTGAAATACCTAAATGACCGATTTCCCTACCCTTTTATATACCTCAACTTGTGAAATCTCTACCCTTTTTTATACCTGAAGCCTGAAAAAGGTACCCCTTTCGGGCGGAGCCTCCCCGTATAGGTCATTATAGGGAGGACCCCCTCCCGGGCTTTCTCTACTTTTGACAAGGGAAGCGAGCAGATGTTTACCAGCTACGTGTCATTCGCTTTCCAATGCATTAATTGTTTTCAGCGTCAGAGGAAATATTATTAATAACCACGTAAACTGACAGTGTTTAAATGGTGTGATCACTCTTTTCAAATGTTTAATGCTTCTCTTCTGTTTCAAGAAATTATTACAAGCAGATGAAGCAAATAAATCAGAGATGAATAAGCATTGTTTAATTTACGGTGATTGTTAAAGTTGCCACATTATGATCCGTTTTAGCGCTCTTCATCTGTAAACCAGCCGGTGTATCTACTCCAGCCACTTCTTAACATCTTGAGGGCTTTCCGCTCTCTATAATAAGGAGGTGAGAATATTGAAAATATTAAAATTTGTCAATTTATATTTCCATCGAGAAATGCTTTCGGTGTTTTAACACAAGCTATGTAATGTCTAGTCCACACTCCACTGGTTCAGTAGTCATCTAGTTTATTTTGAACCTCTTGAAGATCAAAGTCTCAATACGGGCCGATTGCGATTTTTGGCGCGGCTAAGAGATTATAATCTAAGAATTGGATGCAAATTATCCTGTGCAAACTAAAATATAAAATTTACAACCTGTTGATTGTTATATTAACTGCTTGGAATAACTTGTTTCGAGTGAGTGTTCAACGGCCTTTTATCAAAAAAGCTTGTTAACAAATTTGGATTCAAAAGGATAGTTCCATGCAGAAAATCAGTAGTGTGTTGATGTACCCAAACTTTGTGTTTGCTTTTCGTTTGATTTGCCGCTGTTGTCCAAGAAAAAACAACTAAAAATCCTCACTTTTGTATCAACAAGTACTCGTTTTCCAATATGAGCCGGCCATTGAGATTCAGGCTGAGAGACAGTAAAAGATTAGATATCACAGATATCACAGTCAGATATCACAGGCATTTTACATAATTCATCTGATATATGCTTAGCCTACCTTACATCTGTTATGTTGATCTACTCAAACTTTGTTTGGTTTTCGTTTGATTTGCCATTTCAAACCAAAAACTTAGTTTAACTTGTCCAAGATGAAGAAAACTGTTTAAAATCCTCACCTTCTCATGACGAGGCACTTCCCTTCCGTAATGATCTGGCTTAAGTTCAGTAGGTCGAATTCCACCATCCTCATACTGCAAAGACAAAGATTAAGTACAGTCAGATATATACACAAGTCATACAGAAACGTTCCTGTTTCATGCAAAATACCTTGAAGGGATTC
>JAHPZR010003074.1:10000-32500 GCA_019787425.1 Platygyra sinensis | reverse complement strand
GTTATTCTTGTGTTTCGTTGTCCTTTCTTTGTATTCCTTTATCACCACCCGAATGCCTCGGTACTTTCCCAGATAGCAAGTACCGAAGGTGCCGCTACCAATTGACCGTGCCCCGGCTTTACGCGTTAGATTGGCTGCATTAATATTCTTCAGATATGTGCTGCTGGTAGCTGAACTCTCAGGTGAACGCACGTTTGGTTCTTTAGGTGCACGCAATTGCTTCGTTGCGGCGGGAGCTTGGATACGACGCCTTGGATGAGATGTAGGGCGAAGACGCTGCTGGACATCAGTTGCGACCGCATCCACTTCTTTCTCATTCTTTTCCTGCTTTTGTGAAGCACTGACCATTCTTTTCCCCCTTGGCAAATACTGGTCTTCCTCCACTCGTTTTCTTTTCACTGAACTGCGGGAATTTGTCGGCAGAGGTTGTACGATCGACAATTCGTCCTGCTCTGGTTGTTTTCCCTTTTTTCTGTTCCTTCGCCTTTTCTTTTGCTCTCTACGCAGGACCTTAAAGTGTGCAAGAGTATCTGGCGAAAATCCTTTCTCTCTTAGTCTGCGCTTTTTCCTGGATTCCATCTTTACTCGAAAAAACGTGACTGCAAATTGACTCGCGAGTGGTTTTACAAGTTACGTCATGCCATGTTAGTGGTCACAAACAAAAGCTTTTCACCCTCATGAATAGCTTTGTTGTCCAGCTAATTCTCACGGGATTGGTAACCAGCAGTGTGCGGAATATAACAAAGGGGCAAGCATCACAAGGGAATTACGTTATCTTATTGTTAAAATAGCGATAAACACTACAAGCGTTCTTCGATCTCCAGTGGAAGCACGACAATCATGGCTGATGTATACCTGCGCTGCGATGAATGCTCTAAAAAGGTGAAGACTTTCCAAGCACTCATAAAGCACTATGAGCAACGGCAATCAAACAAACAACTCCCAAGGCGGGCAATGTTTCTACAAGATGGGGAACCGATTGAGCGAGTACCGCCCCAAACCATAAGATCTGCGGCTCTAAAAGCTGAATATAAAGTATGGTTGGCTGGTGTGGTCGAATGCATAAATGGAATGCACCATGAAAGACGTAAAAGTAAGTACATAAATGTAAGTTCAATTAAGTGGTAAGCACATATCTGAATTCGCGAGACAAGGGAGGAGGCACGCGTTTCGCATAAATATTTCGTGACGAATTCTGTCATGTCGCAAACGTTTGATCTGCGGGTAAAGCAAAATTAATTACAGTTGTTGTTGGCCACTTATCCCACACTATGTTATCCGTCCGACACATTACACATTTAACTGTAATGACGGCACCATTGATAAATCTAGTCAAGTATGCATGTCCTCTCGGTGGTAAAATGCACTAAGTGAAATTATAGTATCCAAACAGATTTTAATTCAACAGGTATTTAAAATAGGCTATGTCGTTTCACAGGAAATTGGCAGACTTTGGAGTTTAATATGGTTCCGGCAAAGTTTTTCAAGCAGTTGCTTAAAAATCTCGACGACCCACAACCTCATGCTATCAGAAACCAGCAACACTGGCGGGCACCTATTATGAGTTCTTCGGCAAGGAAAATCACATACCGCCTTTTCGACTTAAGGTGGCTGAACACAGTTTTTGATACCTCTGTTTCATTTACTTTTGCTTCTAAAACCCTTGATCCTTTGGTCGCCAAAAATGGCAGCAAGCAAGTTAACAACACAAACTTCAACTTTTTGATGATTAAACTGTCGTATGTGCTATTGCCATGGCAACATGATTAATTATAAACAGGCGTTTAAAATTGGTTTTGTTTATTTGCAGAAAATCTAGTCATTAGATTTTCTTTATAATTTGCATGCAACAAGCTTGTAACGATACTCACATGTTAGCGCTATTTTAATAATAATTTAACAAACAGATCTTTAATTATCCCCTGTTGAAGGTTCACTGGCATATCTTGAATTTCCTTTGTTAAATTTTAATTTTTTTGAATCCTCCAGTTACTTATTTCCTAAAGTATTTTCGCTCTAAATTTCGTGAAATTCTAATGAGTGGTTCTCGAGAAATAGGCGTATCTCCGAATGTCAATTTTTCACTCAATCGCAATTTTTTCGACTTACTACGCATGCGCTGCATTTAACTGGGTTCCTTCGGTAACAAACAAAAGCTGAGAATTGCTGGTTTCTTTGCATCGTTACTTTTTCTAACATACCTCTGTAATAAAAGAGTAAAACCATCAATACAGCGTTCATTTGTGAAGAAAAATAGTACAGAAAGCGCGGACATTGAGCAAATAAAATGATCGCTGTATTGATGCCATGCTTGTTTTTATGCTTGTGCGCGCGATGAATTGCGTTAACATGAGCGCGCGCGAAAACTGTGTTCGGCCACCTTAAACACACTCAGACTTGAACTGGAAAAACAGAACACTGTCATTTTGAAAGAGCAAGTGAGCTGGAACGGAGACAAGCAAGTCAGTGACAATTTACGCGAGATGGATCCCATTGAGGCTCTTGCAGCGGCAAAACGTCGAGCCCATGGAAAGGCACCAAAAGATAGAATTACTTGCAAAAGTAATTTTGTCGCTGGTTACGGGGAAGGTATAGGGCTACGTGTGAGTTAGATCTCATTTGGTGGCCAAATCTATACAATACTGATGCTTTTGGCAAAATGTGCATTAGATTGTATGTTAGCCGAGTGCAACTGCTACAAATTTAGTCCACACAAGACCTTTTCCAAAAGTGTGTTAACCTTGGATAATAGTTGAGAAAAAGTTGTCTTTCAAGTAATCATACAGCTGCATATTATAATTAATGACTGTATCGAAGTATTCATAATTGTGTTCATGTTTCATAGATTATTTTCAAGATTTGGACGTTCACGTTATATGAATTGTTTGTGCAACAACATTCTTAAATTTATGACAGCATAAATGTTACAAAGTTGTCTTATTGCTTTATTTAGAGTATTGAAGAAGTATTGAAGAAGCCAATTCTATCTTGTTTATTGTTGAAACAAATTGTAAATGTTACGACACGTGTGCACTCTAGGGACTAACCACAACGTATGGAACTGGAATTGTTAAGAACCTGGAGAAAGCAAAATAAAAACAGCCTTGATGAAAAATTAAAAAATAGCCTCCTATTTTTGGATTTTTGGCTAGCAGTGATCTAAGGACACCTAGTGCATACTTACTACTGTACTTGTTACTTGTTAGCTGTAAATCCATCTCTTTGCATATTTTTCAATTGGGTGCTGGCCTTCACCATCCATACGTTTCCACTGAAATACAAGTATCTATCCAGTTGCTGCAAAAACAAAGCAGGACAAAACAGCCAAACATATATGTTTTAATCAATTAATTATCATAATTAATTAATGGTCAAACACAAATATTATTGCAACAATGTGTGCAATACATAGGCTGCCAAAAGTCCCTCTGTGGAAAAATTGCATGAGACATGCACTAATCGTGCAACGGGTGAATTAATCTGAGAGAATTTTCATTATGACAGACTTGAATTTGTTTAGCTTTTTTTTTCTTGCCTGCTTAGCTAGCCCAGGTTCTCACCTATGCGGGCATAAATAAGTTTTAAGCCCATCACAGGCTTATTCTGGCCCTCATCTTCAGCTAGGGCCAAAATAATTTCTGAGAAGGACCAAAAGCTTATTTATGCCCAAGAACATGGACTCTATTACTTTTATAATCTTTTCAGAGGGCATTGAGTTAACACTGAGAAAGTACACTGAACTGATGACCTTGAACACTGTCTGCTTTGAGTTCTATAGACAGACGACAGTAAAGACAACCAGTGTATAGACAGTCATTGTTTAGAAGTGTTAAAATTAATTGTGATGAACACTGGAATAAAAGTGGCCTCATAATGTCCAAACTGAGTGAGACTCAATCGACAAAAGCAAACTTACACTAACTGTGCCACCTAGATTCTTCTTCAATTTTCCATAATTCCTCTTCACACAACTAAGAAAACCTTGAACTTGCCTCCCTGTTAGGTTTTTCAGCTTTGTTGTTTTGAACTTGAAAATAGTTTGCAGTTTAACTGGAAGGGCCTTGGTTGACAGGGCTGAAAATGCTACAGTACCACTGTGAAGGCAATGAAATAGTAGGTATAGTTTAAACCTTTTCAATAATGATTGGCTGGCTTTGTTTATTTTCTTATTCCTGATTGGCTCACAGCAGCAGGCTAAAATATCTTCTAGCCTGCATAAGACACCACTATTCCCGATGAAACGATAAGAATTACTGTTAACGGGGCATATTAGCTCAGTTGGCCATGGAAGAAAAATATGACATACTTTTGACACACTTACAAAATTAATTCACTACATTACCTTTGTCCCATGTCAAGATGAGCGTTCAAAGAAATCAGATGCTAGCTACAAGATGGTTAATATGAAGAAAATTATCTGAAAGCCTCAGGTATCTGCTACCCATGAAAGCACAAAGATGGTTAATATAAGAAACATTATCTGAAAGCCTCAGGTATCTGCTACCCATGAAAGCACAAAGATGGTTAATATAAGGAAGATTATCTGAAAGCCTCAGGTATCTGCTACCCATGAAAGCACAAAGATGGTTAATATAAGGAAAATTATCTGAAAGCCTCATGTATCTGCTACCCATGAAAGCACAAAGATGGTTAGTATAAGGAAAGTTATCTGAAAGCCTCAGGTATCTGCTACCCATGAAAGCAAGCAGATTGTTAATGTAATAGGAATTTACTATTTTGTTCAGATTTCTTAAGCCAAAAAGAGACTGCTCTTTGTCTGGACTCTCTCCATGGACCATTCTGGTAGAGAATGTTCTACTTGTGAGTTAATCATAAACATCAGGGTAGGTCCAAGGGTCACAGAGACACTCAAGCCCCTCCACCACGTCAAGGTCACAGTCTCATCGGAGAGGAAAAACATTTGCCCTCAGGAATCTGCTACCCATCAGAGCAAAGAGATGGTTAATACATGTATAACAAAAATTATTTGAAACCCTCGGGTATCTCTTACCCCTGAGAGCATAAAGGTTTAATAAAAAGCAAATTTTATGAAACCCTCAGGTATCTGCTACCCCTGAGAGCACAAAGGTTTAATAAAAAGGCAAATTATTTAATACCCTCAGGTATCTGCTACCCCTGAGGTCATAGAGGTTTAATAAAACGGCAAATTACATGAAACCCTCAGGTATCTGCTACCCCTGAGAGCACAAACATGGGAGTGGGGAGGGTGCCTCCTATTTCTGATGCCTACTCCACAAGAGAATCTGCAACATGAGATCTTTTCTGTAGTTATGCATGTTGGAATATCTCCACTCGATGTTATCAACAGTTGCTGCACCATCTCTGATAAAGTCTCTTGCAGCCATTATCACTCCTATCCCACAGCTGCCAACTCCAATCATCTTTATGTCGATGGGCACTTGAGATGGCATTCCAAACCGTTTAAAACATTCAGTGTTGTGCCAAAATTTTGTTTTAAGAAATGGGTGATGGGGACATAATTCAAGGAGGAGATTCAGTGCCTCTTTTACACAAGGCAGGGCTGTTGAAGGCACTGCAGAAGCTAGCCCATCATCAAAATACAAACGCTCACTACCAAGGTTGACATAGATAAGTCCCCAGTGGTTCACCATGAAGACTGGCACCAAAATTTGTAGCAGGTTGTCAGGCCTTGCTACCTGAGAAATACTTGCCTCCAGCTTCCTAAGTTTGAAAGCTTTGTCACTGGCCTGCATCCACTGGAAGAATTCTGTTGGGAAGAAAATTGTGTCATCTTTTCCTTGGGTGGTACTTTCCTCAATGAATTTGCCAATGCATACATCAATGACAAAGCTGTCAATGTACCTCTCTTCAGCCAGATCACAAAATGAAAGGACATCAATGGCTTTTTGATGGAACCTCAGTACTGTGCTTGTCACAGGTTGGTTCCAGAGGACTGTTTTAAGAAGTGCAAGCTCTCCTGCTGGACAGTTCAGGTCAGACAGCCATCTTGCCTCTGCCGTCACCTTCTGCTTTGTTTCAGAAATTGAGCAAAACGTTCTAAGAATCCTTAGCCCCTGTTCTGAGAATTGGCCACAGCCTTGAATGACAACACCGGATTGATAGTTTCCCTTTTTTTTCTCAGCACTCAGGAGTTTTTCTGCATTCGTGATAACTGTTTCACATGGACGCTGAACAACAAAAGGGATCTGTGAACACTGGATCATTGTTTGCTACCTGAGCATGCAACCCTAGGGGCAAGGGAATTGCTGGTAGAGGATACCGGTGGAATTAAAGTGCTCAGTGCAGCCAGCTCAGCCCTTGTTGAAGCTGAGGTTATGGCAGAAGAGAGTTGAGCGGAAGGGAGCTGGACCCCAACATTGCTACGAATGCCTGTTAGCTCCACTGCATCTTCCTCATCGAGAATGATAACCCACTCTATGGAAGATTCAGTTTCAATGCATGTAAGATCAGAAACCTTACTGGATGGCATCTTTTCAGTTTTAGTAAGCAAAGGAGAAGTTTGAGCATTTGTAAAGTCCAACTTTTTGGATCCATGATTCCGCTTGGGTGTAACTGTTGAAGAATCTTTTTCAGAAAACTTTCCTTTTTCCTCCAGGTAGGCAATCTCCCGCTGATCATGGTTGTACTCAACAAGGGCAGACAAGATAGAATCATCAACATAGGCCCCCTTTGTTTTATCGTAACAATATGTAAAGAAGTCACTACCAAACATCTGAGTAAACAAGTTGTCAACTGTCAAAATCCATTCCCGATGTTCTTTCGACCACATTCGCATGTCAATGGCTTTCCAGCCACATCCACGAAAGGTGAATACCTTCTTTCCTAAAATTTCATGGAATGTAAATCATAAGAAAGATCATTCTCACACAGAAGTTTTGAAACACGACAGGGGGGAGGGGGGGGGGGGGGGTTAAATTAATGGCTGCTATATTCTTCAGTTGCTGTGTAGATTACTGGGATATGGTAAACATGAAAACCCCGTACATCTTTACTCCCTTGCTTGCTCACATACTCTGGCAAATTGTTGCAACAAAAGCAAAATCAATTGATTGAAAAAGCCATCATCAATATTCCACGTAACAAGGTACTGTAGTAATTATTGTACTAAATCTACATGCATGTAACATTTGCCTCCAAAGCTATCCTTTTCAGTTAACAGTGTTTTAGTTCTGTTAAAAGCACAAAACATTCTAGTTTCTTGCACTCTTAATAGTGTGATATGACCAAATATATGCACCTGTTTTGGAGAACAAAAATGTAATACTGTTACACTGTCAGATTTATGCCAGATGATGCAGTTAAATAACTTTTAAATATCTGACAACTCACATAGATGTTTTCCAGCTTGATGAGAATGTGTCACGTGTCTTGTGTTCTCAGTGCACTTTCACAAGAACTGTAAAAGAATATGACCTTCGCACCTAACACTGTACCTCTGGTATTAAAAACATACATGTACTCACCAGACAAAATGCAGTTTTTGGCTTCACGAAAAGCATATCTCAGTGACAGCAGCAATGTTGCAAATGAGTGGGTTAGAATTTGGTCCACTGCACAATAAGAAATATAGACTAATCAGTCTACCTGTACATGCAAATATTGCATTTTTTGGGTAAAACTCGTGGATTTTATGAAATGAGTTAAAGCCATCGATAGAAACATTAATTTTGTCTGGGCCGTACATACCTGGCCTGCATATCTTTTAAAACTTAACTTACCAGACTGTCCGGGTGCTGATGCATCATGGTTGGTTGCCCTTGAATAGAGACTTCGATGCACTTTGTGAGAAGCTTCAAAGCCTTGGTCAGAATATTTGTGAAGTGAATGAAACGGCGGAGTAACATGGCACTGTGGTCGATAATTAAATGTCCATAATCCCCGGTGCCAAGATGATTACCAATTGAGTTTCTTTAGGAGGAAGCCCCATTCTTTACACTGAAATTATCAGTAAGTATAGGTAACGTGACAGTGAAGGTCTAGGATACGTCTCGTTTGTGAAAATGTAAAATAACAGCAAAAGAGGTAAACTTCAGGTTAGTGCATAGAGCAATACTTTCAATTTGTGTTCCCACTTGAACAGGTCCATGATTGCCTTAGTACTGGCATGATGATTTTACTTGTTCAATACCAAAAGCCAAACAAGCATCCTCGGATAAACAATAATTGTTGTTAAATGTCTTTCCATTTATTGATCAATAGAACCAAAATGCCTCTTACTGTTCTTCTAAGGGACAAACTGAAAGCCATAGAACTATTTACCTTTACATCATGAATATCAATGAGGTGCTCTTCATCCTCCTGAAATACTTAACACGTATTGTCAGAGCAATCTCTCTCCAGTCACTGCAGACCTTAGGATTAAAAGATAATTAACAAACAAAATTACTTGTAGTTAAGCAATTAATAAATCACTGGAGAGCTTATTAATTTTAGGAAACTGTTGGGCTCTTGACCTGCGTATCTCAACTTTATTTCATTTTACTGAATTAAATTCTTAATAATTCGTTTTAGATATCTCTACATAACAACTAATGGTAGTAAAAGATTGCTGGCAGGAATTTACTGTAAGTTTTGTTCTTGATCAATAGTCAGAAACAACAAATACCAATAATAAAAAGGTCTGTAAATCTGTCAATTTTTATTTATGCTACAAGAGCAAAATAAAAGCAATAATAATAAAAATAGCAATAATAATAATAACATACATGTACCTTTTTGAAAAATGTAATTTGAAGTTCAGCTGCATAGCTTGCACAAGAGTCTTGCTGAACTAGAGACTGAACTTTCGTGGGCTCCTTCCTTTTTCTAGGCCGACTTTGGACAACTCCAAGCTTATCAGGTACGCTTAATTCCAGAACCTTAACCTCTACCTCCTTTTGCTTTTTGTCCCACTTTTCTTTGCAGCAGTTAAGAACTTTTCAAACTCTGAAAGTGATGAGAAACTGCAACATCAGCATAAACAAAGAGCCTTGCTGATATAAGCAGTAGAGCACATTAAAATTGACTTACTATCTCAATTTTAAATTCAGTTACCTACTGTATTATAAGCGAGGGATCCATGCAGTTGTGTAAACTTACTTCTGATAATTGATCAGTTGCCTTCGAACCTTAACTTTAAATGAAGATATAAAACAAGGGTGTCTGCTTATCTATTGCCAGGTGTACCAGCCACTTTTTAACTAAATGTACACAATCTTCTTTCTTGTATTTGAAATTATTTGATGCTTAGCATTTCATTAAATGATAGTTTTCAATTAATTGTGACAGAGTAACAGAGAAACAAATAAGAAATAAATAAATGAGCAAATAATTTAACTTCAAACCACTTCCTTTTGTAATTTTCACTGTTTCTTGTCTAACACCATAGTCTCTTATCACCTCACCCCCATCCAGGATTTCAGCTAGATACTGCAAATAAATCAATCTAAATTATGCAGCCTGCGATACTGTATATTACAGACAATGCAGCATGATTAGCTTGTATAAACCATGGGATTATTTAAGGTGGCTCAATACAGTTTTCTGTGATATTTTTGCGACTTGTAGAACTAAGCATGATTTTTCGGGATTGGAAATTTAATTGATTAAGGGAGTTTAAATTGCTACAGAGCTACAGTTACAAAATTTCTAAGTAAAAGCATTTTACAATAAAAAGGAAAGGATTTAATATGCTTTACACTATCTACTAACCATTTTCCTCTCTTCAAAAAATGTAACAAAATCCAGGACTACTTGCATCCCTGCACCAGAACACTGTTTGTAATAGCTAGTCACTTTTTGTACGGGTAGGGATCTCTCCACAATGTTCTCAAAATTCTTTAGAACTTCCCTCTCATATGATCCTGTGTACATACCAAAATGCAACATTAAATAAATAAATAAATAAATAAATAAATAAATAAATAAATAAATAAATAAATAAATAAATAAATAAATAAATAAGAAAAAGAATTGCTAAGTGATAAAAATCAATAGTGATAGCCATTGTGTTTTATTTGTTTAGGATTCACAGGTTTGCTATAGTCTATGGTTTGGACTGTACCAAGGCACTGGGTCTATGATAGACTGCGAATAGCATTAAAACTTATCACAGACAAATTATAAGCAAACCAGAAAAGGATGCAAATTTTATGTTCTTCCTTTCCACGTCTGTTTCCTGGCCAGGTTTTAGCTTGACAGTCACCCTGGGAAATCCTTTGCAGCTTTCCGGCCCATGATCAGACAGTGCTTGATTAAGCTCGTCTAGAGAGCCAACCCGATATGCAAATAAGCCCAATGAACCTAGCAGTTGCTCGCAGTTCCTCATTTCACAATGAAGAGAACAAAGATTGATGCTGCTAAGTTCTTCATCAAGGAGAAACATGAGGTCATCACGCAAACCTGTAGGCCTTAATATCAACAGTGGATGACTGGTTAAATCCAGGCCTTGAATATATTGGAAAATTATTATTTTAAATTCAAGAATTAGTCTGCATGTATAACCACGGGTTCCACAGATAATCACAACATCAGTAAAATGTTTTCAATGAAGGCCCTCCTTCTGATATCATGTTTTGGTAGTGTGCTGGAATGGCTAATAAATTGAAAGTGAAAGTTAAATTGAGCCTGATGCCAGATTAACAAAGTTGTAAATCATCCCTAATTCTCCAACATTGCATTCTTACCTGCCAATGTTAGCCTTTGATCTGAGACAGTCAAGACAAGTTTCATCAGGATCAACTCCATGACATGTGCATGCCTGCCAGGGATTTTAAAAAGTGCTTTATTGGGACAAAACCGATCGAAAGATCTAGGCCTGCCTCAGGACACTTTCAGAAAAAATGATGGAGTAAAAAATCCAAATAAATATCAATATTAATTTACCCTTATGGCATCACAGAGGAAACAGAATTCACCAAATCCCTTGCCACCAAGCTTAAACGTTTCATCACCATCTTTCTGCAGTAAAAGCAGAAGAGCTTTATAATCCAGAGTGACTGCAAAGTAATATTATTAACAAAAACAGAATTAGCAATTATCAAAATAGCTGTTCAAAGGCATTTAACTGACAGTTATTTCTAATACTGAATTTTTATCAGGGCACATCCTTTGCAATTTTAATATGACTAATCCTGGTCTTGGATCCTCCACATTTCATGTAAAAAAGCTTTAGTTAGTAATATACATCTAACTGTATGAAATTACTGTATCAAAACTTTCCCAACTAAAGGCAACATGGTGGACACAATAGTAATTCTACAAGATGTTATCAGTCACTTTTTTTTAAATTCTGTAACTCGAAAATTAAAAAAATTACAATAAAAAACCACCTAAATTAGCTATTTTGTATCATCCGCACAGTTTCCACAGCCTTTTGAAGCTGAAAACTACATTCTATGACTTTCCAGAACTGGATTTAATGATATTATAAAATTGCATTCCCTTTTCCAGTTTTTCCTAGACTTGCATATTAGTCCATGTTCATGTGATTGTACTACCTGTAAAACTAATGAGATACTTCTTGCCATCTACCACAATCCCACTCTCCTTGATTTTTTTTTCTGTCTATTCAGGTTTGAGATCAGCTGAGTTAGTTGTTCTCTGGCAGGAAAAGTGAAAGAAGGATTTCAATTAAAAGAACAGAAAGATTGTAAAGTCCTGATAAAACACATCACAAAATGTTTGTGAAAGGATCTGGGATCATTCCAAGTTTATTTGACTGAAATAACATCTTACGGCAAATGACTTGTACGTGACTTGATTTGTATTAGGAATTTTTATCTAGGTTTCTCATATCTGTTGTGCTACTTTTGCAGTGCACATATTCAAACTTTCTAGGAAAGTGGGATGCTTACAAAAATACATTTACCAGTTAATGTGAAACAAATTTATCCTTTATCATCTTAGTTATGGGCTTTTTTTTGCAGCCAGCCAATAATTCTCAAAACACACCTTTCCTCTTTACAGTTGGCAATGGAAACAGGGTACACTGAAAGGGCACTTTCTGAACTTTTGTTGACAAAATTGATGGGCACAATCCCAACAGCCACTTGATTTTTGCCTAAATACATGGTTGAAAACAAGTGTGCAACAGAAGAACAAGCAAACAAATGACAAATCCCCAATGAATATTCCCTTAATTATTTCAGTTAATTTGAAAAAAGTACAATTAAGTGTTAAAGGAGGGTGGGATATTTACAATACTACTACTACAATAATATTCAAGTTAACACTAACATTATTTTCTATAGATATAAGCAAACTTAATCAGTATGGGTCATTTGCATTTCCAAAAGTTTACGATTCTTTCACATACAGAGTGACCAGTTATTAACCACTACTGACACAGTCAATGAAAATTTGAACTTAAAATACTCACAAAACGGGTTTAACAATGATATTGTACAGCAAAAGGTCTCTAAAAAAAGTTCAAATATTTTTTTACTCAAAAAATGAGGGAATATATTTTACCTCCTAATGGGCGTCCATCAAGAACGCAATCGAGTGGTCCGGACTTGAGCCCTGGCCAGGGACACTGTATTGTGTTCAAAGTGACTCTCTCCACCCAGGAGTCTAAATGAGTACCGGCGAATTGTTGGGGAAATCTAACAAATTGGGGGGGGGGGGGGGGGGGGAGGGGAAGTGACTAGCGTCCCGTCCATATTGAGTAGAAATCCTCCTAGCAGCTTCATGCTACGGAAAAGCTCTGGACACAATGCGCCAGTCGACTCCAAGGCTTCACTATTTTCTTTTTGAGGAGGCGATCCTAATATTTTTGTAGAGAAGGAGAGAGAGGAGGAGGCGGAAGATGCTTTGGAGGAAAAACCGTAATGGCCGAATTCGCTGCAACGATTAATCTGCGTTAACAACTTAAAGATAGGTGCTCTAACGTACTTGGTTTCTGACACTGCCCGCAGATGCAGCGCAGCCTCGCCTTCAGAAACTAATCACTCTGTAACATGTAAAAACATGTAATAGATCTCGCGAACAGCGAATTTTTTTGAAAAATAGTTGTCCATAAAGAAGCAGCTGACTTATTTATGATCCACTTATACGACATTTAAAAAATAATAATTGTAGAATGAACTAATCCTCTTCCACACATCCCTTACCCACCCCTCAAAGACAAAAAAAATCGGCGGTGGGGTTGCGTGACATTTTCCTCGATGCCCAAATGTCAACTTCACAAAAACACTTTTCATGAAAATATGTATCTAGAAATTACTCCCAGTAAATGGTTCAAGAATTGCTCCCTTATATTGTGGTGTACCAGTAAGGTGGATGGACGGCATCTGGGTATGTCTCTTGTTATTCTAAGGACAGTAGTTATAGCACGTAGTGAATCATTATAAATATTGTGAATTTGATTGCGGTCGAACAATTTTGCCATATCATGTTTTCCATACACAATTATTTCTCGAGAGGGTTGTTGTAGGAAAGGCTTATCTTCAGTCTAACACCCGCACTCTTTTGAGCATCAGCTAGAGTTAAGTTAGAAGTATATTGTCATTGTACATCGTCAAGCATTCCACCATAGGCACATACCGACTAACACGACGAACCGTATAAGATAGGCATAAAACGATGAACAGTTCACACGACTTCTTGTTCGCAATTAACTTCAGGTAGTTCAAACCTCTTTTGTGAACTGCTTTAGACTTACACGGTCTTTCGTTTATTCCTTTATTGTAATAGATAAAATGCAGGGTTTTAAGAAGGCTGAGAGAAAGGGAATTTGCGTTTGAAATGTTCGGCGCTAACTTGTCGATTGATTTGCATAAGCGCTCGCGAACTTCAGTTGATGATACTGCCTCAGTAGAGGAATTCGGAGCTTGAAATTTGACTTTCAGTCGATCACACTGGTAACTACAGTCAAAAGGATCTTTCCCAAGGCCTAATTTTTATAATCACACTGATTAATTTAGGTTGTTAACTCATCTCGCGAATATAACATGTGCCATTTGAGCTGAGTATGTTACATAGATTTTCGAATTTCTCAGAGGGAAATAATGGGAGTTCGAGCATGAAACTTGGCATGGTATATGTTTAATAATGATATTTTAAGGCTGTAAAGTAAAATAATCGAAAAGTGAGGTACCAGATGACACTTTTATGCTGTTAAACATGACCTATATTTTGCCGCCATTTTTAACACGCTTGAGAGGTGTTTTTAAAATGGTTCGGTAGACCACTAGATAAACATATCTGAGATTAGTTTAAAACGAAAAATAAATTAGAATGGTTGTTCCACATTTGTGTGAAGTTTGAAGTCAATTGAATTTATTTTAAGACCTTAGCAGCGCTTCGCCCTCGCACCTTATTTCAGTCATTTTATTACACGAAAAACCGCACTTCGACCGCGCTTTCAAATTTTCGCGAATTTCTAAAAAATAAAAATTCGCTGGAATCTTTAAATATGATTTTTAGAATTAGGTCACCCAAAAGTATCGTTGGGCAAAATATGAGCGATTTGCCAAATAGGTCATTGACCGGCGTTTCTCAATCCTAACAGTCAGCCACTCTTAAGAGCGCAGGTAAAATCATCTATGATACTGATAATCTTCATCTAGTTACTTTTGTTAAAAATCTATTAGAATACTCAGACGATTATGCTCGTACGGAAGCCAAGAATACTCTTTGATATCTAGATACTGATGCCACTACAGCTGACACAAACTTAGGTTTAGAAGCGAGACGATTATTAACAACAGATAATAAATTAGTCTCCGTCAATATTCCACTCAATAGCTACTCCTTTTTTGAAGAGCTTGAAGGTCGTATGTTACCACCCATGCAGTTCGACTTTGAAATAGAACTTACCCCAGATGTTGAAGTATTATATGGTGCAGTTGACACATTGGAAAGCGTATAACACGTAGCTGGTAAACATCTGGCCCGGTTGTTCGTAAAGTGGATAACGCTATCCACCGGATAAATCACTATCCAGTGGATAGCGTGGTTTGTTTTGTTAACACTTATCCGCTGGATAGCGATTTATCCGCTGGATAGTGTTATCCAGCCTTTGAACAACCGGGCCCTGCTCGCTTCCCTTGTCAAAAGCAGCACGGCTTCGATTCCATTGACCAGTTTCGCGGGAGTTAATTGTGTGACGTCTACCCTTGTTTTTATCACGATAAGTGTATAAATTTGGAGCTCGGCTTGTTCCTTTTTTTCTTAATGTTTTCCTGTACATATGTCCATCCGTTTGTTTGGCAATGTCCAAGATTTTTGGATCCTGCTTCGGATTATATTCTCACTATTATGATCACTGCCTGTCTTGAGTTATCTCAAACAGAAATTTACATGACATTGGATGTTATTGTATAGTTATCTATGGCTGATTATTTTTGATGTCCTACGTCTTCATATGTGTTTTCCTTTGCATGTTGGTGGAAGTGGGAGACTACACATAAGCTTAAATTAATAAAATTAATAAGAAGTGTTTTATGTGCATAATTTACCAACAACAAGATGACAAAGGGAAACTTTTTATTATCATACCTGTAAGGATATATTATGCCAGAACCAGCAAATATGTTTGAAGCAAATGCTAAATTACCAAAAGGTATCTTAAGAGACTATGGGCTTGGAGTCTTCTTTGCTATATTTCCCAAGAACTAAATTTATTCACCAACACTGTAGTCCTCAAACAAAGAAAGCTACAGCATGCTGCTGTTAGTCTGCTTTCAGTCGGTTTCTTCTCTAAGGGTCACTTAGACGCCCGGGCTTAGACGAGTGTTTAGTCATCTTGAACGGTAAAGGGCGGTATTGCAGTATGGCCGAATACAGAAGGAGACGAGACGATTCTTCTTTAGGCTAAATAGTGTCTCCTCATAATCCCTGCTGAAATTTTGAGAGATAAACAGACTGCCAGCAGTCTATGCTGCTGTTTACGATGTCAAATTTAGAATTGAAATAGACCAAAACAGAATCACTTAGTGACATATATAATGCAATTTCAGTCAAAACATCCCAGTATAAATGATTTGGTATACAGCTATATACCCTTCATGACTATTCTAAATTCAATTGGTTGTGATCATAATTTCTGAGGTGACCTGAGAAGGTAGTTTGGAGACCGTTTTTGGCATGATATTTAACATTCAATGTAAAAATGTTAAAATCATTACATGATCATTGTGTTGTTGACCACAAGACTTAAAGTAAATAATAAATTTTAGTTAAGCTGACAGATACTTCAAATGACCTGCATAGCATAGTTCTGGGTAAAAAGATCCCTTTGCACAAGTTAATTTCACTGAGGTGTAATATGAGAACATGAGCTATTCATTCATTGCTAATTCACCATGGTAGATAATCTTCCAGTTTAACAAAATATAAATCGCAATTAAATGTAATTTACAGGTGAACTTGACTCCAGACTATGTTTTTTGTGCTGGTTTTATTTTTTTATAGAAATATATAATATCATTATTGTTATTATTTTGTGCCTGCCACTACTTTGCAATTTAGTTTTAACATACTTTGGAATTCAGTTATTATTTTCAAGTAAAAGTCAATCAGTTTTTTTTTTTCACATCTTCCATCTACAATTTACCGGTAAGTTTCCACCATTGTAAATAGTATGATGTATATTATTTGTAACTAAACCAGGCCTTCTTGTAATTTAAATGTGAATGTGTGGTTCCCTGATTCCCTTTATTAGGGCTAACGCCCAGTGGGTCTTTCATGGGTTTCACATAGCACTTTAATTTACACTTCAGAGTTTATTCTCTGTTCCACCACTTCTTTTCATTTAGCCTGTTTTGTCTTTTACATGTCTGTGACCTCACATTCACTGAGAACCCAGGAAAAGACACCATACTCAGAGTAAATGTAAGCCATCCAACACCTAAGCACTGGGAGGAGAGAAATCTCTAACTCTCATCATTTTAAGCATTGATATTGCAAGGGGCAATGTCTGCAGCAAATTTGTTAGTAGACCTTTTACTTTAAACACATTTATGGTTGTTGAGAAAACCAAATTGTGTTCAGCACATTGTCTTGAAAATAGATACAAACACAGTACATTAATCTTTGACTTGTAAGCTGAACAAGAATATCCTGAGGGCCGGAACTACACAATTACTTTTAGCTACAAACATTTATGGTCCTCACCTTGGGGGATGTTTATGCAAACCATACCCAACTTTTATAATATCAATTTGCCAATATGTATTTTTCATTCCAAGTATATTGCAATTTATTTTTGTTATTTTAAAAGGGCATTCGCCTATTAGCAAGCTGTTAAACAATGCTTTCAAATAATAAGAAAATGACGCGGACGAAACTCGATTAATCAAGCTTTACACAAGTATTCAAGAATCTCCAACTTTATGCGTTGCGTGGCATAAATGGCGGCTCTATAAGGGTCTCGAGTAGGTTAAAGATGAGTTATTGCTCAAGGTTTTGATAACTAAACAGTTCTTTCTGTTTGGTGTCGCCGTACAAAGCTCTATAAATTTGGTCGAAACACTTTTTCGAATAACGCGTGAGTGAAGAACCGCACAGACCTAAATCTTGTAGGCTGGTAGACCAGACAACGAGAGAGCGGCGGAAGTCGAGCCTATAAATCTTGGCAAGATCGTTTATTCATCAATCATCTTGGTTTTATTGAATGGCTCGATTTATATTTTTGACGGGGTGACACTGCAAACCAGCAACTCGGACTCTACGCTAACAAGAACGTACAGTCATCTGGGTGCACAGCCAGCAGAAAACTAACCTTTACAACCGTGACACTTCCTCAGTTGTTCCTCTTGGTTTCCTTCGTCCTTCATTTTGAATATTTTGGCGGGTTACCGCTGTACACTAGTTCCCAGACTCCCGTTGCCCGTTTCCCGTTGCCCGTTGCCCGTTGCCCGTTGCCCGTTGCCCGTTGCCCGTTGCCCGTTCCCCGTTCCCCGTTCCCGTTCCTGGTATTAGTAACATCCTGCATTGGAATAACTTTTCCAATTTGAATTTTACACAATTGTGAATCACAACGTTAAAATACTAGGTAGAAGATTGTATTCACCAAGTTTGGAGGATGTAGCTTGAATAGATGACGCTCAGTTAGTTATTTTCTAATCATTTTTTTTTGCGTCTACCTGTAAAATTTGGCTGAGTAGACAGACGTCAAAGAAGACACGGTTCGGGAAAAATTCAGACAAATGTATGGAAAATTAGAAAAATTCACTGAGGGTGTTCTAGCCAAGCTACATTCTTCAAACTTGGCAAATTTAATCTTCTACCTAGTATTTCAAAGTTGTGATTTCCAAATTGCGTAAAATGCAATTTTGGAAAAACTTATTTGCCATCGGATTCCCATACAAACAGTGTAATTTATGAGCGCTTGTCCTACCCGTCAAAATCACATCGAAAAGGTGTGCGGCCAGTTCATGTTTACATGGTCAATTATACGAAATCTCTTTTTTTAAGAATATCGTTTTCCGGCCGAGGATGAATAGTTTTATTTTTCTGTTGATTTTAGATTAAAAGTAACCTTATAAGTATTCTTAGGTTATTGCGTACGATATATGTCTAGATAGATGTTAAGGTAATTTTGGAACCACCCAGCGGCATTACAACCTGATATTACGTACTTTACTTCTTACAAGAAATGTTATTTACATCAAAGCTTTTTGGCTTGTTTTGCCATTAAGATTTATGCGGTTCAGTTAAAAACAGATAGTTGTATTGTATTTACCAAATTGTCAACACACAAAATTATGTTTCTTTTCAAAATCTCAGCCTCGGTTTATTCTTAAAAGAACCTTATTTCGCCCAGAAGTTCTTAGTTTAGCGCTCGTATTGTGATTGTTTTGCCAGGTTCCTTTTCATGTGCATATTTATCCTCGTTTTTACGAATTTTACATTTTTTGAATTTTGAATTCTACTTTTATTTATGAAATAGAAACATGTACCGTGTTTCTATCGAGTTATAAAAGCACGAGTGGAAGTGGGCGAACAAGAAATGCTGTGCAAACGCAAGCAGTAGGCGAGTGCTTCTACAGCTTATTCGAGTTCTTCCAAACTTTCACGGCTGTTTCTATAACTCGATAGAAACACGAAGTACATGTTTTTCTTTTCTTTTAGAAAAGCTGCAACGAAATAAAGAGAAAACAACTTCTTAACTTCGATTATCGAAATGTAAATTCTCTTTGCTCGAGCCATCATTAAGTGAACAGCACGCGCTAATTGTGTGTTTCTATTTATGGTGGCTCCCTACAAAAATGTCGAGAGACCGAAAACAAAACGGCAAATGTACAAATGCCACGAACCGTAGGAGTCGTGTAGGTCTGTCAACCCCATTTTACACACAGTATCGAAAAGCGTCATTTCCTGTAAGTGTCCCAACTACTTTTTCGCTCATTGTAGTTTCGAATTCAAAAAAGCATCGACCGAGGATCTAACTTCATTTACCGTGAAAATATTATGAGAAAAGTGTCCCAAGGAATAGTAATTATTCAAGGGGCTTTTAGTTTCTGTTTTCAGCATCCATCGATTTAATTTCAGATTCCATGCCAAGTTAATTGTTCAATATCATTTAAAGAGCAGAGAGAACGTTATATAACACACGTTAAGCAGTATAATCTAGTATCATTTATTCAAATTATTCAGTTACTAAAGGTAAAACTCCAGCCTCGATTAGAAACGAGACCTTGATCAACACTACTGAATCACAAGTAATCACGTGTCTTTTGTCTTTCCTTGTTTAACTCGACTGACTGGTTTTAGTCAACACATCACATTCCTGGGCCAGTCGCATTGATCCGTTTGCTCGTTATATTTCAGTCCTGCTGGGCAGGGCATGTGGTACGTTATGCCACCACCACAGGCTATATATCCATAACAATTGTTTGGATCTTTGTAATTCCCATCTGCTTTGCCCTCACAAAAAGCTAAAAAGAAAGTAAGAAATAACAGAGCAAATTCAAAGCAGTTGATAATTTATTATATTTAAACCACATGAACAATCAAATCAAGAAAACTTTGCAATCACAAACACGAGATTCGAATCTTTCTCTCTACGCTGGACGGATTTGTGTTTGGTAGTACAGTTTCAAACTCATCTCCTCCACCCTGCGCAAATAACCAGAGGAGATTTATGCCAAGTTTCTGTTTATGATCAATTTCTAATAAAACAACATGGGTTATGTTCGCGGGCATAAATTTGTCGTGAACCCGGCTCAGACCCAATTTAGCCCGAACCACCTGGCGAGTGTTAAAATGAGCTCTGGAAATTGCCCAAGAATATTGAAAGGACGTAAAAGACATTACTAATTTTGATCGCTTTGGAGGGCAAACGAAAGTGCTTGAGGCCATTCTGCCCATTTTTCTCTTGTTTTTCACTGGCGAGTAAGTTCTCAGGACCTTTACTGTTGATTAGAAAATACGTTTCCTACTGTAAAATTAGTGCAATACAAGCCAAACGAGAGCTCAATCAGGTATAACAGCGCAAAGCTTATGATCACGGGGAAATAGACGCAGTTCGACATCATATCCGTATTGACCTGTGCGAGACAATGAAAGCACAATTAATGAAAGAAAAAACCCCTTGCATTGGCTAATTTCCACATGTATTTGACGAGGAATATGTGTACGAGCCTGTTTATAGCTTCTGGCCCAGATTTTTCAAAAAGTATTGCCCAGAACGTTCAGGTTGCTTAGTAACGAGACGTCATCTCTAGCGATAGTTTTAAAGTGACAACAGACAACTTTAAGTAGTATAATATAACACGGGATCTTTTCAGAAACTGGCAAAATGTTAATCATTACATTAACCAAATGCTTGTAGAATTATATAGATCATGCATATGCTGTTCTGATCAGCTACACAGTGACAAAAAAAAAATAACAGAAAATTAAAAACAGCGAAATTAATGAGCAGTTTGTTCGATCAAAGAGGGTCGAGTTAAGTTTTTTTCAGGCCCGGCTCGCATTACCTGTTAAGCAAGCGTTGCGAGTTACCGTCGTCGAACTTAGGCAGGACAGAGAGAGTCATTAGAATCTTACTGTTTTAAAAATCTCTAATTCATCAGTTCGACTGACACTGAGATACTTCTTTACGAGAACAATTCATTGCTAAGCATGTATCAATAAGCCAGAGATGCTTAACAGACAGAAGAAAAGGAAAAACCTTGTGATAAACAAGTCATCTTTCTTTTAATGGCGGGAACTACTCTTCTCAAACATCCGGGAATCTCTAAATAAGGGATTGACAAATAAGGGCATGTCACGCAACATGTCACAAAGCAAACACAAAATGATTATGATCGAATAGAATAGATCAACCAGGAATGTTAGAAACTTGGTCTGCTATGATGTATGGTAAGATTCTTATGTTAATCAGCAAAAAAATGTAATAATTCAAGCCAAGGACTGAAAACGTCTACTAGACAGAATTCAAAAAACATAGGACTATTTTAAAGGCTGCTTGTTTTCAGTTCTTTTGGGGACGATTCGTCAAAAACGAAAAACGCATTCAAAAAAGAAAGATTGGAAACCGTTGTCCTACAAATTTTAAAAGTTACAACATGTCAAATCCTGAAGTTAATGATATAAAACGCCATACCTTTCTGATACTATCAAAAAGCCTCGATTGACTGTGTCACACTAGTCGGTGTTCCTGAAAAGATCTGTAAATATGTAGAATAGACGCTTGTGTCGGAAGTTGTGATTCAAGTTTACTGACGCTTTGAAACAAATAAATTATCGTATGTTCAGAGTACAAAGCTGCGGTCTGTAAATACCATCTGTGTTTACACATTTGGCCTTCAGAATAAAGCCGCAAATGAATCTTTGCCAAATTTTATTGTGATATTTTTCTTTGGAGGCGTGCTCTTTCAGTAGCCAAGAAAACGACAGGATATGTCCTATGTCCTTGGATAATAAATCACCAAAAAACTTTAATAGGTTTTTTTCTCAATCGGCGCATTTATAATAATTTACAATTATTTGATTTCAGCACTATTTATATCTTTGCTAGTTAGGAAACGAAACAAATTCCTCCGTACCTTCTTTGCGCGTGGCAATCGTCACAGATGGAATCGTAGTTTTTAGTTTTATCCAAAGTCAGGGTCTTGTATGCAGTTATACGAAATTTTAAAAGAACTTCATCAGCACTGGGTTTTAAGGACAAATTGCATATTTTTATTCGCTTCGGGTTTTTTGGCTCCACTATTTAAATTCTCGTTAAAATATGGACCATGTCGAGACCAAAGACATACGCCATCGCTGCAACATCAAGTCAGTGATAATTCGCGGGACATCAAGACAGTAGACAGGCTTTATAGACCCTATGCCAAAATGGCTGCCTTTACAGTATTCTTTTGTTTGTATTTAAAATTGCCTTACTCATCTCGTTTTTGTGACAAAAATTGTAAAGAATTTGTTATCACGAACGAGGATGGAATACAAACGAAAATTTAAAGCAGCCATTTTTGCATAGGGTCTGTGACTGCGAATTTGGGACCTGACTTTAAAATAAAAATCAGACCGCAGTTTTTAATAGCGTTTTTATTTGACGTCTGTTTT
>JAHPZR010003074.1:0-7500 GCA_019787425.1 Platygyra sinensis | reverse complement strand
AGAGTCTTTCATGTAACGCGTGTTGAAGCGTGGAACAATTAGAGAAGCGCAAGTCCGGGTTGAATATTTTGTGTCCCGTTTCTTAGAAATCAGGTCGATTAATGTGACAGGTAACATATCGTGGAAAGCTTTGTGAAAACAGATAAAAATGGCTAATTTATAATAAACAAACAGAGTCGGCCATTGGGCCCGTTGTAGAACATCAGTAGATGCCATGTCTTTCGGCAAATGAAAGATGAGTCTCGCAGCCCTGCAGTGAAGTCTTTCCAGGGACTGAAATAAGTCGGAATTACAGCAAGATCCCCATAGTATAAGACCATAGGTCACTGAAGGCAAAATGACCTTAAAGTAGAGATCCTGACGAACGTTTCTAGGGAGAAACCTCGACTTCTTAAGTAATCCTAGTTTTTTAGCAAATGATTTTTTGAGTTCCAGCATATGCTGAGTCAGGCTGAAATAATCACTGAGCCATGCAGACGCAAGTGCAACCAGACCCGTTGGGCCTAAATCCCTCAAATCGTAAGTTACATTTTATTTCTGTGACAAATAAAGGATGTTTCATACGTATGGCATTTTCTTACTCCAAATTTGGCCTTGCATTCATCGTCGTAAGTTCATTTCATCCAAGTCGAAGCGAATGCTTTCGTAAGCAAAATCTGGATAAATTTCGTGAAGATAACAACTCGTACAAGATTATATAATCTTCATCAGAAATAAGACTGGCATCGTAGTAAGAGAAGAATCTGACAAAACTCTTTAAAACGTGCCATAACAGACTCAAAGGGATCAAATAGGCTAGGATCTGAGAATGGAGGACGCCGAGTCGTGTAGCACCAGGGCTTAACAAATTAAATTTTGGCTCGAGAACGACGACGTGAGTCCCGGGCCTTCTCGGTCTCCACCACGGCGTCGCCTTGAAAAGTCCTCTTGCTTAAGCTCCCTAATATTACAAAGAATACGCGGCCCGACGGACAGATTGTCGTCCTCGACAGTCAAAAGTGTCGAGATTCTTTCGCAAATCTTCAGTTTTTTAGCATTTTCCGATAAAAGGCTGTAATATCCACCATTACAAATAACATTCGCGTCACATAAACGGCACGACAGCGAAGCCTTCGAATCAGGACACTTTTACACCGGAGTAGTTTTAATTCCTGGGAAAGCCATGAAAGCAAACCAAGCATTATGTCATGCGAATCCACATGTCATCTGTCATGTCTTCACGTGAAAGTCCACGTGTTGACAGTGGGTGATCCTCGCTGTGATTGGCTTAAATATAATCCGAAAAAATTGATCAAAGTTCAACGAGCACGGTAAATTAAGCCGCTCTGAGCCAGAGGTTTTTCTCGCGGCTTACGGCCTTCGGCCGCCATTCCCATCCGCCGCGTGAGAAAAACCTCTGGTACCCAGGGTACCAGCGAGCAAGCGAGCGCCGGAATCCTTCTAAATCTTTGGGAGAAATGCCTAAAGTTCGGTGAAAACAGAAGAAATGTTCAAAAGATTTACGACTCTGTAAGGAAAGAAGTTCAAGATGAAACCACTGTACTTGATCGCTCTTGAAAGTAACGCAAACTTGCCCGATTTGGCAGCCCGAGAAGATGGTTGAGAAGTTGAATCGCTCATCGTGCCTTGTGAAGTTTTGCTTGTTTGGAATTATAGCACAAGCAGGCAAGTTTGAGTTAATGCAGTTAAATCGAAGGGCATTAAATCCATCAGTCTGGTGAGCTGTCTGGTACATTCTTGCAAGTTTTAATGGTCATTTTTTGAACATTTGACAGCCAAAGCACGGCAACCGATCGGCCGTGTAAAATTTGATTCGAACAGATTTCGCTTCGCAGACTGTAGCATATACATGTTGTTGGCATTTAATTTTTATTGCACATCTTTTTCAAAACACAGCATGTGATTTTGAGAATTTTATTGTAGTAATTAAATATAAAATTCATTTTGAAAAACGTTTACTGTGTATTCTGTTGCATAATATTTTGTTGTCTTCGCTTCAGCTCCCTCGGCAAGGTCGTCTAGCTCACTAACATCGAGGCATGCAAAGCGCTGTTGTTCTTATTTCTTTTGCTTTCTTTCCACGGGTCTGAGGGAAAGAGATGGTCAATCCCCAAATCAAAACTTGGAAAAATTTTCTTCATTTGAATTCCTTCATTTTTTTTTTTTTTAATTTATTTATTATCATTACTGCTTATTTACACCAGGTATTACTTACATGCATTAGGAAAACGAAAAAATTAAGTAATTAATTAATTCTGACAACACACGTTAGCTACAATTAAATCAATCCCTTTTTTAAGAAAAAAAAAACATAAATAAAAGCTAAGACAAAAAAAAAGTAAAGGGAAAGGAAAACGTAAAAACAAAATAAAACAAAAAAGCAAAACAAAAAAACTACTAGCGCGGGGGTGGGGGAGGAGGAACGATTTCTGATCTTAATTTAATACAATTGAGATTAATTTAGTCTGTAAAGTTTTGCGGAGCATATTCACGTTACAAGTATTCTTTCGGTGTTAAATTACAAATTTTCAACTTTGTATTTATAATTGATTCTAGTAATAAATTCGGTCAATACAAGTGAGCTGTTGTTTAGTTTATTTACGTACACATAGAATTTCATGAAAAGGAGGGTGCAATTGAATTTTCTCACTAGCTCCATATATGCTGGGTGCTTAAAGGTGGCAAAAAGCATTTCTTTTGTATCTGGTTGAAAGTTGGAATCATTCTGAGTATTGAACCAATTAATGACTTTGCACGTGAAGGTTTTTGTGAATTCGCAGTCAATAAAGGTGTGATTTATGGAGTCTTGCTCACCACAGTAGATGCAGTCGCTGTCTGTATTTATCCCGTATCTGAACAGTTCTTTCTTTGTAATAACAATCCTATGAATAAATTTGAATTGGAATTCTTTCAACTTATTTTCTTTGCATGTTTTTGAAGGTACTTTAAAAACCTCTGTCCAGTTTTCTTTGTCTATTAAAATATCCCTTTCCCATCTTTCTGGGCCAGTGTGAGGTGATTGGTGTTTCTTAACGAGAAGCAGGCGGTAATAGTCTCTTGCCCTATACGTTTCAAAATTGATTTGACTACTTTCGTTCAGCGAAAAAGATTTCCAGTTTTCTCTGTAACTGAAGATCGAATTTTTCCCTAGGACTCTCGCTCTGTTCTTCAAACGCACAGGAATTGCACTCAAGATTTGATAGAACTGGAGAAAATTTGTGTTACAATGATATTTAGCTTGAAATTCTTGAAAAGTTAGGTATTGACCGTTTTCATTAAAAAGCTGTTGGATCGTGTGGATACCCTTGATAAACCATTCCCTTATAAATAGTGGTTTCCCATCGACTAATATGTCTTTGTTATTAAAGAGAATGGTGTCGGTTCCTTGATCATAATTGTACAGAGTCTTGATTTCATCAAATGCAATGAGTATGTCTCTGTAGAATGTCGGAATGTGCCTTAAGTATTTGACATCATAATTACATCGTAGCAGGAAATTGAGGCCTCCGTGTTTGTTAAAAAAATAGTCCGGTACTACTTTCCAATTGCAGTTATCTCTAAAGAGAAGTCTTTTGATCCATGCAAGTCTGAGCGATTTTATCGTAAGTTCGATGTCAACCATCCGTAAGCCCCCTGTGGAATGGTCTTGGTACATGCTAGTTCGTTTTATTTTGTCCTTCTTATTTTTCCAAAGGAAACGAAACATTTTATCCTTTACCATTGGCACTATATCTTTAGGGACATTAAGATTTGAAATTGAGTATATTAAGTTAGACAGTCCCAAAGATTTAATTATTAGTATTTTTCCATAGAGTGTTAATCCTCTTGATTTCCAGATGTCCAAATTTGTCTGCAGTTTTTGTACTTTCAAATTGAAGTTCATCTGGTTATTACCTTTTTCGTCAAAGGAAACATAGATTCCTAATAGTTTTGTGGGAGTATTCATCCATTTCATCCCTAACGGTTTGGTTCTATTATTCGACCATTTCCCGAGCCAGAATGCTTTTGTTTTCTCTACGTTGAGCACTAATCCAGAGAAGTTCCCAAAAGCGCTTATAGTTTCCAGGGCTTGTTCAGCAGAAACCACATCAGCACAGAATAAGTTGGTATCATCTGCGAATTGGCTTAATTTGATCTCTGAGCCAAAAATTCTGATTCCTTTTATAATCGAGTTTTGTCTTATTTTGTTTGATAGTATTTCCGCTGTCAAGATAAACAGATATGGCGAGAGTGGGCATCCTTGCCTAACTCCTCTAGAGGGCTTAAACCAGTCCGTTGCAAAACCGTTGTTCACAGCTGCGCTCTCTATGTCCATGTAGAAGATCTCGACCCATTTTCTTAAGCTGTCACCAAAATTGAATTTTTTGAGAGTAGTTTGAATACAAGACCATTCCAGAGGGTCAAAAGCTTTCTTAAAATCAACTGATATTAATATACCTGGAGTGTTATTCACCTGAGTTTGCTCCATAATATCACTTATTAGTCTTACATTTTCTCCAATATATCTTCCTTTTATGAAGCCAGTTTGGTCCGGATGTACGAGTTTTGAGAGTATTGGCTCAATTCGCCTTGCAATGGCTTTTGATGCAATTTTATAATCAACATTTAGTAAAGTGATGGGTCGCCAATTCTGTAAAAGCAAAATGAGTGAAATGAGTAGTATAAAAATCTAGGAGACAATACTTTCCTAGCACGCGAAATGTTCTCTTCCGGTTGCCCTCCGCGTCTCAAAAACGCGCGTGCTTAAACTCCCTATCTATCCACGACGCTCAGAATTGTAGTATCAAAGTGTTAGCCTTATTCATGGCGTACTTTTCTGTAAATCGAAATGATGTGATTTATTCGCTTAAAGATAGTCCTAAAGCGTAGTATCAGGGGTTAAGAAGTGTAGAGCAAGGGTTCCAGTCATGGGTGGGTGGGGGAGAAAGAAAATTAGTGGCGAAGGCTAGGCACAAACACAAGACTGAATAAAACGAGGAGCGTGTGCTTGACTAGAAGTCAGGGGCACGAGGTGGGCACGTGAGAAAAATGACTGGAACCATTGATACACTATCTTTGACGCATAAAGATAACAGTGTCCTTACTCAGGAAATGAAAGGTTTGTTGTGATATCTAAAGGCGGTGATTGTTTTTCAACTAGGAATCCCTGATGGACTTTGAGGTTAGGAATCAGTGGCATATGGGATTAACCCATGAGCGTGACACGATGTTTAAAGAATTACATGTCTCTGAAATAAAGAGTTACAATGTGAAATGTGAAATTGTCTTTCAGATATTGACTCTCAGGTATCATTAACATCATTTTATAGGCACCATAAACTTAAAGTAAACATCGTGACATCACTCTTCTAAAACCTCCAAAATAAGCTCATTTTAAAGGAGGATACTGATGAAAGTCAAGCGGAGTTCTGTTTTTGTTTTCCTTGCTAGTTGGTGAATAAGTAGAAAGACGATATTGAGGTCAAAATCTACGACGGTCTTGCTATCGATTGTCTTCAATGAAAGAGAAAATTTTCTTATCTTCTTTTGACCAAGATTTCTGTCGTTTTTAGGTAAATGGTAAACAACAACTGCAACAACGATATACGAGCATTTCAAGGGTAGTTCTCTATGTTCGCTATGAAGAAGCAACAGTTGGTCAGTGTTAATTACTCAGTGTTTTTGACTTGTTCCCGTTTCTTCTGGCATGTTGCGGTAATGTTCCACCTTTTATCCTCCATGCCCCTGGTTTCATCGACGGCAGATAGCCACTTTGCATAACAGTGACGCCGATATTTCGGTGAATAACAAAACTTTTATATTATGGGCTATAACTTAAAGAATGACAGAAATGGAAAGAGCGCATCGCAAATACCAAAATGGCTAAGTTTGTGCCCCCTGGAATGAAAGAGTAAGTTTATACGACAGTTTGAATTTTCGGCAAATTTAGAAGTTTTGTACGGGAAATGTTGCTGGAGAGCAAAGTCTTGCTCTCCAGCAACATTTTCCATATAAAACTTCTTATTCTTTTCAAACTTCAGACTGTCATAAAATCACATCTTTTAATGATTTGGCCATTTTGATATTCTCGAAATGCTTTTTCCATTTCTGGCATTTGTTAAGCTATAGCCCATAATTTTATGAAAAGTAGGTCACGTGCTGGCTTAGCTGCAAAGGGCCTATTATAAACACGAGGCTAAGGATGTACAGAGTATTGTTACTCATATTCGGACGCCATTTATGTAAGGGGAGTAGTATAGATAATGGCGGTTCCGGCACAGCCAAGTAAAAAGGTTTAGCAAGCTGTAATAAAATTGTCTATCAATTTTTTACAGCTTGCTTTGAAAGGTTTAAAAATAGCCAAGTGAAAAGGTTTAAAAATAGCCTTGTGAAATGGTTTAAAAAATAGCCATGTGAAAAGGTTTAAAAATAGCCAAACGAAAAGGTTTAAAAATAGCCAAGTGAAAAGGTTTAAAAATTAGCGTAAACAAAAAAATTGTCTATCAATTTATAGAAAATTTTGGCTGATTATTACTTTGCATTATAAAAAAAATTATTTTATATTATAGTTATATGCAAACTAGTGAAAATGTTTTAATAATTGGACTTGCGGGAAAACTTGGTACTGGAAAAGATTATATTATAGAAAACTATCTAAAACCTCTTATTAAAGATAATAAATTAATAGTTGCATTTGCTGATCATCTAAAAGTAAAAGTAGCGAGTGAGAATAATGATATTGATATAGCAGACTGTATTAAATCACATAAACCAATTGATGTACGTAAGAGATTACAAATAGAAGGTACAGAAAAAGGTCGAAATATATATGGTGATAATATTTGGATCAATACCCTTGAAAATTGGATATATCTACATCATAAAAGAAACAATATTAAGACATTTATTATAAGTGATTGCCGTTTTAGAAACGAGGCTGAGTGGTTAGAAAATAAAATGTCAGGATTTTTAATCTATGTAAATAGCCCTAATAGAAATAAAAAAGCATTAGAATTAGAAAGTAATAATAATAGCGAAGTTTACAATAAAATAAAATCACATCCTTCTGAAAATGCACTTGATAATTATCCATTTAAATATACAATAAATAATGATGAAGATGATGAAAATATTGAAAATCAATTAAAAAGAATTATACTAAGCCATGAGGAGGCAAAGGAGGAGGCAAAGGCTCCGTCACAAAAGCCTCCTTCACAAAAAGCCTCCGTCACAAAAGCCTCCTCTTACTCAGCTGCATATTTTTTATGATAATCTTTTTTATACTTATCGACTAATGGGCAAATATCAACAAAAAAGTTATCAAGATTACTAATATCATTTATTAGATTTACACTGGTCAATTGACCAAGTCTCAAGGCTGTCTTTATTCTAATCATTAAATGCCCATAACTTTGGTAAGCGTATTTACAATTATTCATATTTTCATTTACATTTTTGTAATCAAGTAAAATTTCGATTAATAATGAAGCACCAAGAGATATAATGGTCAAAACGGAACCT
>JAHPZR010003073.1:30000-34112 GCA_019787425.1 Platygyra sinensis | reverse complement strand
GGGGCACCCAACGAGAAACTTCGATGAAATATCTGTTCGGGAGAGTCTACCCGTTCTAAGACTTTCGGATAATGCATTGCCAAAAAGCTACTGATTTCTTACTAAAACATCACCTAAACGATTCGCAACCAGAGAAATGCAGGGAAAAACAGTCCCTTAGATTTTCGGAAGGGATATTTTTGAAATTTCTGGCTCTAAAAAAGGTCGCCTAGCATTTTCGGGTAAGAAAAAAGTTCGCAGAGAAGTTCTTCGAAGGTAACGTTCAGCTAGCAAATTCTGAAATGAAGAGTTCATTCCCTAAAATTTTCGGGCACTTCAATCTTTAGCTAAGAAATCCGAACAGATCAAATTTTTCTAGCTGATTAAAACAACTCTTTAAACAGTCTTTAAACATTACAAGGAGCCCAGAAATATCCCTCAGAGGCTTTTTTGCTTAATTTGATCGTCGGGTGCTCCTGGTTTTGTGGGTATTAGAGAATGAAGGTGGTTTAGCTGACTTCCACTCAGAGGTATGTTACAGCTTGGAACAACTACTTCTTGATCCTCTTCTGTAACAGCCAAACTGTCATCTTCATCTACTCCATACCAAAATAATTCTTTCTCTGTTAAAAAAACATCTAATGGCGAGTTCCTGTCAGTTGCAGTTCTTAGAATGCCCTCAGTCCAAAGCTGAAGAGGAGATGAACCACCTTCTGTGCTAAGACCATGGTAGTTCCATTGTCTCGTAAATTCTTCCAGAGATTTGTTAATTTCTTGCAAATACACAAGATGAAGTGATAACAAATGAACTTCATTAACAGGGTCTAATGGGCCAGAAGTTTCCATCCCATAGAACTCGTCTATAGTACTTTTGAGAACACCACTAGTTACATCCCTATGAAGCCTTTCCACTCGTTGATTGTGCACAGAACTTCCGGTTATCATGCTTCCTCTGTTGACTCCCCGACACTCCAACATCATACGGGCCACGCCCATATTTTCAAGACCATGGTCACTTCTAACTCTTGAAGGAATTCCATAAGATTGGCAGGCATTCTGAAACAGTTCAAGTACTGTATCAGATTTGTTATTGTCTGCACAGTACACATATGGTATCAACCTGGAATATCCATCAATAGCCGTATGTACCACTAACCGCCAACGTATCATCTTGTGATTTCCGTCGATGTGCCAGAGCGCATTTGGGCATCGTACATTGTACATCCGTCTACATATGGTTCCTCTCCACCGAAGTGCTGTTCCAACTGGATCTAGCTCGCGTATCATTTCTCTGACTTTCCATCTCTGCACTCGTATTCCCCTGCTATGTAATGCACCTAGCATCCGGGTTTGACCAATTCCAGGAGTGACAGTCATTATTTCTTGCATGATTTCCCTTAATTCGCCATCTCCAGCAGAAGGCCAGTTCATTTCTTCCTCATCATCGATTTGAAACTCTTGTCGCTTGCTAGTTAGGGTTTTTGTGGATATTCCGAGAAGTTCCGCTATTCTGACCCAAGGAAAATGCAACTCGCGGAGAAACTGAATTTGCCCTTTCGGTTGACCTCTCATGCCTGTGTACTCCCTCTTGCATTGGTGGGCTGGCACATTTACTGTGTCCTCATTTAAATAATCAGCCATATTCTCAAAATAGACGCGAAGTCTTGTCAAGTGTGTGGACAGCTCATCCATGTTCCTATGAAAATTTGCCATTTCTAAATCACATTCCGAATTGATGAGTTCGGAAGCTCTCTCTCTCAAAATAAAAACAGTTTCCCCAGCCTCTGAAAGCCTTTCGTGTAACATTTCTATCCTGTCTATGTACCCAGCAGATGAAAATATAGAAATGCATTGTTCTGCTTCGGCAAGTAGTGCTTTTGTCCATTCAAAAAATGATATGAGTCGATTCTCTGATCCAGCAATGCCACCTAGAGCGGCCATTTTGGTTTCATCATTGGTCGCGAGAGATCTGGTGATGAATTTGTCGCAACAAGCGCGCGGTGCATCATACCATACTGGATGAAAGTTTGGAATGCTCAATGTAAGTGTATTTGGGCATGGTTATATGACAATGGCCAGAGAGAATATAAAGTAAGTTCAACATATTTATTTGGAAATTGGCATGGTTATAATTGACAATGACCATACAGGATATAAACAAGTTGAGTATATTTATTTGGAATTTGGCATGGTTATATGGCAATGACCATACAGGATATAAGGAAGTTGAGCATGTTTATTTGGATTTTGGCATGGTTATATGACAATGACCATAACAAATATAACGTATGTCACGTTTAGTAGGAGTTAAGCACGTGTAAGGAAAGTTCGTAATAATGTCCAGTACGGCGCCCCATATTTAATCTCTTGCGGCTTTCATTACCTTTTTATTACTGGGCAATCCCACATGCCGTGTGGTTCTGTTGACGGTTTGCTTTGCATATAATTTGCCTGTCTGGTATTCCAACCACGCTTGAAACTCGTCAGGATAGATCTCTGTATAGATTATCAGTGTTTTAGCAAGGCGAATGACAAGAATTTCTGCGGTGAAAATAATCTGCATCCATAACAAGCTGATAAAAAGTCGAACTCCACATAAAGCGACTCGTTTCAGAGGCCAACTTTTCCAGACTCCTTGTATCTTTCCTTTCTTCGACTTTCTCTTTGGCGGATCGCTTACGGCTCTAGTTTTGTTTCGTACACCGCCTTCTTCACAAACGTTTCGCTCGCAAAAAGTGTTTCTGCTATGCAATTCAAAGACAAACCACGTTTTCTCTACATAATGGCCCTCCACCTCAGCGAAATTGCAAATTACTTTGACATAATAACTGAGCGATTACTCCTGATCCAACGACGATCGAACATGGCCGTGAAACTGACACGACGAAATGAACACGACTATTGTCATGGATACATTTGATTGACGTCCACCAAAACTTAGTTTTTGAAATAGCAAAAAATCGTTGAAGGGCGCGTGTCACTGATAACCGCTGTAAAAGTTATGAAAATTTAAAAACACCGATAAATGAACATTAACCGAGCATTTTAGTGACATTTTTGGGGAATCCGAGCATTTTAGTGGAGAAACTGGAGCATTAAGGTGGAGCATTTTAGTGGGGAAGTAAAAGCATAATGTACAAAAGCGTACATGTCGAGAAATTCAGATATTCCCACGCAATATCCGCACAACAAATCTGAACGCACGTGCACAGACACTTAATCCAACACGTGCATACCGGAATGTACTATCGGTATTTTTCTTCTCAGTGATGTTAAAACGAACAAAGTTTATTCATTTGATCATAGTGAAGTTAAAATTTGATGATGATGGCATAGCGTTCCCGAAACGTTGGTCGGCTTAAATATCGCTGATTTTTATTCTTAAATGTAATTCGTCAAGAAAATGCATGAAGCCCACTTTAAAAACTCCGGTGAGAGCTCATGTGATAATGGGGATTGTACGACTTCGAAACATCGTTGCGAAGAAAGGTGTGTCCGCTGTCAATTCTAAATGCCTCTGACAAAACGTATTAGGGGCTGAGAGGTGAACAACGTCTCCTTCAAGCGCCTGCAAAAGATCGGCCCAGGCAATAAGTTTTAGGTCCCACCTAAAGTCATTTAAGAAAATAACTTCAGTTTGCTCTGCCCCTATCCAGGCGAAAGAGCCCGTGGCCGGATTCGAAAATGTGTTGAAAATACTGAACTTTCAATGGCGAAAGAATAAAGCTCTTGCCACAGTTTGAGCTTCCGTGGACATAAATATTGCGGAATTTTCCTCGTCCCTTTGATAGAGCCTCGTACACGGTTCCGCAAAAAACCTTTGGCGTAATTTCTTGGTTTGCCAGAACCTGATGAGCTGCCTCGAACCATTCTCCCCTACAACCCATAACGCATTCGCCCTCTTTGGCTTCTTGTAAGATTTGCACTCTTGTTTTCTTGGAACAGCCCATCAGCGATTCAGCGGTAGAAAATTCTTTGGCTAGTGCACTATAGTAACCGTCACGGCAAGAAAACCCTCGTTTACCGTTAATTTTCCCAAACGGTGAATACCAGATAAATCCTGGATTAACCGTCCGTTTTCTAATATCGGAAAACGTTCTGTTAATTCGGCGTTTTCCTTGAGTGAACGCCAA